>PVHY01012205.1:0-45314 GCA_004024945.1 Uropsilus gracilis
AATCGAATCCTTCTCTTTGTTTGCACACCCTTTATATACCCTGATTTCCCACCTTCCAGGAAATCTGTTACACTTCTTTCTTCCCCCTGCATCCCCCTGAAGGGAAATTCCAGCTAAGGTCATTCTCCCATTTTAACATTACCTGTCCTTGAAACCTGCAATCTTAAACAGGAGACAGTGGGGGGGGGGGCACACCCTATCACTTGGGTGATGTCATGTCCATGGCTCTTGTGCTATCAGGGTGGAGGTGAGTGGGCGGGGTGTAGACAGCCAGGCTTGGAGAGCCTGAGAGTATCTGCAGCAGAAGTGGCCCATTTGAGAGGGGGACGCGGCTTCTTCCTTCTCAGTCTGGTCTCCACCCCCAACAAGAATAAGAATTTATTCGCCACCAGCTCTCTGGTACATTTTATTTTACTCACAGTCGTTACTACTTTATAGAAACTCTATTTGCTTGGTGGTTTAACACCTGTCTGTCCTTACTATATTAATTCAAGTTGCAAGAACTTCATTTCACTGATACATTCCAAGTGCCGGGAATGAATGAATGAATGAATGAATGAATGAATGAATGAGTGCATGCACGCATTGCAGCTGGCCTCTCCAGAAGTAGAACTCCAAAGAGAATGGCCCCTCCCCCTGTCCCACTGTGGTTGGTGGGTGCCCATTCTGGCCCCTGGGGAGGGAATGGCTTGGACCCAGAAGCCCAGGTGGGAAGCTAACCCTCTCTCCTTCTGCTCCCTCAGGGGTGTTGAGAAGCAATGGCCACACAAGCCCCTGTGAACGTAGCCCCCTCTGAACGCAGCCCTGTTGGCAGCAGCCCTATGAACAGCTTCCTCTGGCAGCCAGACTCACCCACCATGCACCTCGTGAGGCCCAAGTCAGCCAAGGGACGCACCCGGCCGAGTCTGCAGCAGCCCCAGGGCTCCCACCATGCACCCTCGACTTCACCTCCTGCCCTTCCCTGCGAGTTGCCAAGCGGCCAGAAACCCGGAGCCAGCATGCCCAGGTCTCTGCCTCAGGGCGCGCCCGATGAGCTCCCTGAGCTGCCGCAGCTGGTGCCGGTGGGAACCACCTCCTCCCTCAACAGATACCCGGTCCTGCCTTCCATCAGCAGGAAGGCCCTGGAGGAGGGGGCCGCGGAGATGGTGGTGGCCAAGGAGGCCAGCTCCCTGCAGCCGAGCAGCGTCCAGGCGCTTTCCCAGGAGGACACGTGCGCCGCCAAGACCCGTGAGGAAGACGCCCGGCCTCAGGCTTCTTCCCCGGAGCGGAAACTCCTCCGAACCAAGAGTCAGAGCTGCTGCCAGGTGGGGGACCTGGAGGAGCCGTCGGAGCGCGAGCCCCGGCTGCTGCTCGCCGTCCGGTCCCCGTCAGGCCGCAGGTTCGTCCGCCACTTCCGGCCGACCGACGCCCTGCAGACGGTGGTCGCCGTGGCCGAGCTCGAGAACAAGACCAGCTACCAGCACTGCAGCGTCGAGACCATGGAGGTGCCGCGCAGATGCTTCTCGGACCTCAGCAAGTCCCTGCAGGAATGCAGGATCCCCCACAAGTCCGTGCTGGGCATCTTGCAGCAGCCGGGGGCGGGCTGGCCCTGAGTCTGCGCCGCCCGCACGGCCCCCGGGCCTCTGAGCTCGGGCCCTGCGTGCTGGCCACGGCCTCCCAGGCAGCTGGGTTCCACGCGCCACAAGACCCCCGGCGCCGCCACCACCATTCCGACTCTCTTCACAGCCTCTCCTTCGAAGCCGCGTAGCTCGCCCCGCGTGGGCGCCTAGGATCCCCTGCAGTTGTTGGAGCGTCTTCGTAGCTGGCGTGAACCGGCGCTAACCCAGGCTGCCCCCGAACAGCTGTGCCCAGCGCTCCCTTGCAAAGCTGCTTCCTCCTGGAGCACGACTGGCCTTCACGATGGCCTCTCCGAGCCTGTAGCCAAGGGCTGGCCTTTCTGCATCTGGTTCAGGGTCAGGCGCTTCCCAGAGAGGATTCCAGCCTGGTCAGTAGCCAGGGCTCAGGACGCCCCTTGCAAGTGTCTTTAGGAAGCAGACTCTGTGCTGGGCTTGGGGGTGGAGGGGTCAGAGCCTGGGGGCTTGCAGTTTCCAGAAGAAAGCATAGTTCTTGCTTAAACAAGTCCCCCCCCACCCCCCACCCCCCAGCCCCACATCTGCATATCTCAAAGTCTGAGGCTGGCAGGCGGATCTCTCCACCACCGAGGATTAGTCTGCAGCCGCTTTGAGACGTGCCAACTTCTGGGGGCTGCACGTTGGCTGCTCTGCGTGCGGAAATCTCTTGAGACTGAGGAAAGCCAGTGTCCTCTGATGGCCTTGACGACAAACCAGCACAGCCCGCGTGTCAGCAGGGCATCTGCCCTGAAACCTACCCCCTCCCCTCCTCCTCTGGGTGCCAATACCTTGTTTCATGCCCCCGCGTGGGTGTCTTGACTTCTTGGAACACATGCCCCTGGCCCCTGCTTGGGCGGCGTCCTGAGGTGGCCCGGGGCCGCGCCCAGGTCTGGCAGGTCCGAGGGCACCTCCCGCTCCCTCCACCTCACCTTGCAGATGTCACACAGCCTTTCTCCAGCTCCCAAGTGGTGACGCAGACCCTCTGCCAAAGTTCCTGTGCCGGGCAAGTTCGGTCGGATGCCCTCGTCTCCTCTGGGTCCCGTATGAGGCCAAACCGCTGTGCAGAGAAGGGGGTGCTTCACCCACATCTCAGCCATGATAAGCCGAGCAGCCGGGAGCGGCCCTGCCTCCAAGCACCCAAAGAGGCGGCACGTCGGTTGCCTTCTCAGCCGCAGCACATCCTGGGCTGAGAGAAGGACCGGCGTTGGCAGGGTGACTCCCAGCACATGGATCCTCAGCCGAGGAGACTGTGGTCTCCTCCCGGCCTGTCCTATGCACCCCATATCCCCCAGATCACTCCCGGACAGTGTCTTCCAAAGCTGGACCACACACCCTGACTGCGAAGGCCCTGGGGGCTCGGAGCGCCTCGGGCAGGCCCTCCCAGCCAGCCCCATCCCCACAGGAGCTGACAGCACAGCAGGGGAACCTCCTTCCACCTGGGACTCAGCACAGTATCTACCTCGGATTTGGGGGGCTGGGAGGGAAAAGAGCCTCCCGCAAAAGCACACCTACTCCGTGGTAAGAATAAAGTCCCGCCCACCCGGACTCGGCCACCTCCACCTGCCGTGGCTGCGGAAAGCAGTGGTGACACGGAGCCGGCTTGCAGGGGCCACTGCTCCTTAGCTTAGAATTTGGGGGTGGTGGGGGATGGGCGACATGAGCTATTTTAGGACGCGTGAACGAAGCTAGATTGGAGCCATCTTCATAAACCGTTTGGGGACAAATGATGATACAATAAAAACCAATTTGTGTGAAACGGAGTCAGTGGAGATAAACACCTCTTGTCCTGGCCCAGGACTTGGGTACCACGTGCCACGGACAGAGGGGTCCGTGACCCTGATCATCAGACTTCTGCCTGCCTGCTCTGCCCACCAAGTGTGCCTTCAGCCTGTGGCACGGGCCTCAGCGGGTCTGCACAGGAACCATCCGAAATGCTCCTGAGAATCATGTCACATGCTCTCCTTTTGAGGTCGGCAAGAACAGACTCAGAATGTTGGTCCTGGGTGGCTCGGCACGTGGCATGGCCTGTGGGCACCCTGACCCGGAGGCCCTACTCTTAGTGGGCCTTTGTGGTCATCGGCCTTGGTCTCATGGAACCAACAAGGGCCTGCCCAGGTGCCATGTGCAGAGAAATTGGCAAGACAATGTGGGTGGCTCTCCACTCAAATCAGCCCAGGGCTGGTGGTTGTGGCATCAACTGTGAGGGGTCAGAGAAAGGAGACCAGGCTAGATCCCGGGGAGGGGGGTCCTTCTCCCCAACCTGAGCAAATGCAATGATCCCCCCTTCCTTGTTCACGGGGGACATGCCCTTTGCACAGGAGAGAGCTTCATGACAGGTTATGCCAGTCTAAACCCTCCACCCCATCAAGTCCAATAGGTAAATCAGCCCTGCCAGCAGAAGGAACAGCAGGAGAAATAAGTGACTCATCAATTAGAATTCAAAAAATTCTCACCAACAGATGGCAGGTGGTTGAAACACAGCAGTCCTTGCCCTGGAAGTACCTGGGGGCCCAGCCAGAAGCCGGCAGGCCAGGGTCATCCTGTGAACACGACAGTGGCGGGCTCTCAGCACCCCCAGGGTTCCCAGATAACAAGCTCCTCACCCAGCAGACCCGAGACAGGCCTCCACTCCAGCTCAGAGCCTGAGGACGGGTCCCCATCACCATCCAACATCCCGCCTCTCAGAGGCAGGCGTTCCAGAAACTTCCCTTTTGTTCCGTTCCCATTAGTTGATTTTAATAGGTTTCTAATGTCAAATTAAGTCCTCCGGGCCCAAGAGGCAAAGAGGTTTCGCTTTATGTATTTTTTAAATTAAGGGCTTTATAACAAGTTGAGATAAAAGGGCAGCGGTTTCCTGCCGTCTGGGATGTAGTGCAGACATCCCTGTTCGATGTGAAGAGGCTGCTTGCTGGATGGCAAAGAAAACTGATGACTTCCTCCTCCGTTTGAAAATCGGTCTGAGAATTAAGCAGGAACAGCTGTTTTCCTTGGGCCCCCCAAGGCGACACGCCACAGCAAAGCGGAAAGCTCTTGAACCTGTTCGCCCTCACCCCCAAAGCAGAGACAGCCAAACCCACCCAGCCCACACGGGAGGACATCAGAGGCTGCCCGGGCAGAGCCGGGTGTGTGCAGGCCGGCCTCGGTGACTCAGTGGCTCACGAGCCAAAAGCTCGTGTTATAAAAATAAAATGACTCTCGCTTCCCTTTGTCTACACAGGTGACGTGGCCGTCTCCCTTCTGACGAGGGCTGGGCTGTTTGTACGTGCCCTTCCTGAGGTTCCTCTGGGCCCCTTTCCCTTCAAACGGTGCGGGAGCAGCCACCCCCCTCATGCAGCCGGGTGGAAGAACAAGTCACTGGGGAGTGTTTGGGGAGCCATTTCAGTCCTAAGCCAAGAGCCTGAACAGTTGTCCTGAAGCTGCCCCATGATGATGGGGTAGATGGCGGGGATGGAGATCAACAGTGCCCCTGGGGCACAGCTTGGGTGGGGGTGGGGCCCCAAATGTGGTGGGAGGTGCTGGCACTGGACGTAGAACCCAGCTTCTTAAGCAGAAGGGAGAGAGGGACGGCCTGACATGTTGGGGCTCACCCCAGCGGATGGGCCCTCTGGGCAAGGAGGACCTGACCGGACTTGAGGAAGACAAGTGCAAATGTGGAGGCGGAGGCAGGAAAGGCACAGATGCAGGGCAGCCCCCGGCTCTGCTCCTCGTGGTCGCTCCCCTGCGGAGGACCTACTGCTGAAAGTGGCCATTTCACTTACCGTCTGGCTGGTTTAGACAGAATCAATCGCCAGCCGACTCCAGGGGCCCGGGCTATTGACCGAGGTTACTTGCATAGGAAATCCTTGTTCCAGGGAAAGAACACACTGTTTACCTCCGTCTCCCTCCTCCTCCCTGCCCTCTCTGGCCTCCAGCCACTCAGACCCAGCAGATGGGGAATGCACTTCTTGGAAGGACAAACAAAACCGCTGCCCTTGGGCCCCGCTGGCCGGGGTCCTAGTTCCCTGGTTCACTCGCTCACTGGCTCTCTACAACCACAATGTGCCGTGGGGTCTTGGGACACTTAGGTGGTCAGCGGAGAACTGCCCCTCTGACCTCTGACCCCTGCCCTGACGGATAAGCGAGCATGGACAGCCCCACGGACAGCCCCGTCCAGCCACCGTTAACAGGAGGAACTAGCCACCTGTGGACAAAACCTGAGAGGATGATGGTGACACCCTCCTCCCGGTGGGGCTACAATGCCCAGGAGGGAAACCGCTGCTCCCACCCCGCCCCCCATGCCCAGCCCCTGCCGCTTGTATGAGCCCAGCCCTGCCTTAAACAGGCCAAGCCCCAAAGGGAGGATTTCTTCATCCTCCCCTCCCCCAGTTGGGCCCCAGCTCCCCCTTTTTCTTTTCCTTCCAGCGCTTTGCAAGCTCTCATCTTACTCAAATCTTCTGTAGCGAATTGATTCAGCATGTGTTGAACATATATTCAGCCTCCACGGGCCAGGAACACACTTGGTCCAGCAGTGCTCGGGGCAGACCCCACGCCCGGCCCCTAGGGAGGTGACCTACCGACAGGTGACCTGGTGGACAGGAAAGAGGTGATGGAGGCGATGATAGGCTACAGAATGAGAGCAAGATACAGAAAAGCAGGCACAGAAGGAGAAACACAAAGCACAGCTGGGCGGTTGGAGAGGCCAGTGACAGTGTGCGGGGAGATAGGGAGGGGTGGGGCTGTCAGAGATGGGGGCAGAGGGCAGATCATGGGGGTGCTTTTGCGTATTGTAACTGCGTGAACGGGGAGCTGCTGAGGGCGTGAGCAGAGGAGTCGTGCCCAATGGACATGCTCAAACGTGTGCTGGTGGAAGTCACCTTCCTGGAACGCAGGTGAGGATCCAGCCACTGGCTAACGATGCCCAACAACCAGCTTCCGGGAACTTAAGTCACTTGCTTCTAAAAAAAAAAAAACCGATACTTCACTTTTATTGTAAAATCATATTAAAGTAGATGCTATCCTGAAACACGCATCCATCATAAATTACTTTTCCAGGCGGAAAAGGCCCAATCTTATCAAATCCATTACTCTCCTCCCTCGAAACAAAACACATGTTTTTATTTTAAAACAAAATGGAAAACTTGGAAAATGTAGAGAATATTGAAGAGGAAAATACAATCATCCATAATGCTTTCTTTCAGTCGGCAATAACCGTTGTTAATGCGTTGGCATATGTTATTTTATTCTTAAAAATTAAATTTATTTTGTACATTACTTTCTTGCCAATAGGCACACACGCATATTTTTAACGTTTATAACCCCAGCAAAAACAGTTATATTCTTTTTCCAAATTTCTACAGTCTTCATAATTATTGTAAGGCTGAGTCATATTTCAATATGTTGATACACTGGAACTTATTAAGCTATTTCCCTTTTAGGGAACATTTACACATTTCCAGCTTTTGGCTATAGAAGTCAGTGCTGAAATCTTTATTACATCGTGCATTGCATCTTTTGAATTATTTCTTAGGACACGTTTCCAGGAATAGGCTAGGTAGGTCAAACTATATTAAAAATTTTATGGATTTCACTTTGCTTTTCAAAGCATTATCCTCCCCCTCCCCCCATCTCACTGCTGTATCTTCAGCTTTGAGATTACCACTTTTTATCATTTCCCTTTTGTTGGTTGGAAATCGAATCTAATCTTTTAAAAATGTTTGCATATCTTTGGTTGCTATTAAATATTAACTGGTTTTCATGACTTTCTTTTTTAGAGACTAGGTCTTGCTATGTTGCCCAGGATAGTCCTGATCCTGCAGACTCAAGCAATCCCCAGCCTCAGCTTCTCAGGTAGCTAGGATAACAAGTGCTTGCCACTGCACCAGGCTGGCTTTTTGAGACCAGGTCTTGCTATGTTGCCCGGGGTAATCTTGAACCCATGAACTCAAACGATCCCTGGTCCCTTGCCTCCCAGGGCTTGGATTATAGGTGCATGCCACCATGCCTGACTCTCCATGATTTTCAAAAGACATTTAATATTAAAATCTCAAGATTCAGTGAATTTGTCATAATTGGGGATACTTTCAATTCAAGGCACTGGTGGGGAGGGTCAGACATTTCTTTGTTCTTAGTACTCATATTTGTTGATATATATGCTACACTTTTAAAAATACTTAGGATTGAACTGAACTGTGTGGATATTAGGCTTTTAGGAATCAAATCTTATTTGAATATGTATCTTCACTGAGCCAACAAGTCGAATGAGTGTACACCCCAGGCATGGGCATAAAGATGAACCAGCCAGGCCTTTGCATGCCAGGGATTTCCAGTCTAGTGGGAAACCACATGTAAATTCAGAAGTATGATGATAACTGTCCCTTAGTCTCTACTCTCCCTTGACAAAAGTCTGAAGCCAACATCATACAACAGTGTCAGGAGACATACCCATCAATCTATGACAACCCACAGAGACTCTCTGAATGTCCCATTCCACAGACACTGGTTAAACCCATGGGCCACCAGCCTGAGGCCCTGGACCACCAAGCCACTCTCTAGAATACCTTTTAATTTGGGTTTAAAAGGAGAATGGACTTGTCCTTTTCGATGGCTGAATAATATTCCATTGTAGAAATAGACCACCACTTTTTTATTCATTTGTCTTGGGGCACGGGTTGTTTCCAGACTATGGCTCTTGTAAACATTGCTGCAGTCAACATAGGAGTGCAGGTTTCCTTTCAAATTATTGTCTTTGTGTTCTAGGGCTAGACCCCCAGGAGTGAAATCACTGGATCATAAGGTAGGAGCACAAGAGAATATGGTGACAGGTCATAGGTGATATGATGGCGGGGAATACAGGGACAACAACAATCTAAGGGGGGGGGGAGTTAAATTAAAAAAAAATAGAAGAAAATTAAAAGATCGTGATGATTCCAGATGCAGTTGAAGCAAAGGCCAGTCTGGGAGCATGAGAAGTAGATCCATTCTGCAAGGACCCCAGCCCTCACTGCCCTCTGTGCTCAGAAGCCATTGAAGAAACCCTCCTGCCACTTACTGAAATGCCCTTGGCACTGATCGCTGCTCATGGCATCACCCACCAGGCCGGGCAGCCCAAGACATCCATGCCAACCTGTGAATTTCTTCAGCCCCAATCTCTTGGAAGTGCACGGTGTGGGACAGCCACCTGCTCTAGAAACAGCTAATCATCAGGCACACCCAGCCCACCAGAAGCCGCCCCTTCATGTTCAGGTGAGTGGGTAGATCCGGTGTGTGGTACAGAGCCAGAGCGTGCAGGTGTGATAGCAATTGGGGGGAAGGCAGCTCCCCACCAACATGTACCTGCCTCAGCAAACCTCCCAAACGACTTTCTTTTGGCAAAAAGCAAATGGTGAATTTTAAAAGGGAACTGCAGCATCCAGGATTCTGGAGCTTTATAAAATGATCTGCCCCCAAATCTTCCCAAGTGGGAGCCCAGGAGATGCCCTGTAGACCTTGCAGCAAGCCTAAGAGTCAGCTGAGAACTACTGCACTGGGTAAGATCATTCTAAGGTCCAGTCCAAGCCCTATGCTCTAGGAGTCTCAGTCCCCTCTCAGCAGACCAGACCTGTGGCTGGCCTCCAACCTGCCCTGGGTACCAGTTCTCTCACCCCGCCCAGAGCGTCCCTGCATGCCAGGAGCGGCCCCACTTCCAGCTGCAACCCCACCTCTCTGGCGCCCTCTGCCGGAAGCTGCCTCTCCTTCCTAGCTTCCCTCAGCTCAGGATTTCCCCAAGTTCCCACAGAAGAAGCAGGGTGTGGGGTGACAAGAGCACAGGGTCTGGGATCCGAAGTGTTCCAGCCTGCCTGCAAAGGCCCCACCAGAGTCAGAGTTGTGAAGAATCAGACGAAGAAAACGTTGCTTATTGAGGATGTTTTGACACCTGTAAAAATCTGTGAAAATGCTCGTTTTTATTTTAGTAACCTCCCATCTTGTATTGTTGTCATCTCTTTCACTTTTCTTGAGTGAAAAGTACCAGCTTTGTACCTGCTCCGGGGGTACAGTTCAGTGCAGGGAGACAGACAGTTCTCTCCAGAAAGCCATATATGGGATCAGTCCAACCATCTTAGTAGTATTTGGCGCATAATAGGTGCTCAGAAAGTGCTTGTGGAATGATATGCATTAATAGACATCATGGATTCAGAGATGGAGGATGAGGAAGCTTCTGGAAAGTGGTGCAGGAGCTGAGGTGGGAGAGGATGATGGGAGAGATCCAGCCGAGGACAAGCCACGTCCCAGGACCAGAGCCACACTGTCCTCCTTTATGCTTTGGTCTGTGGACACTGGACGGGCCTCTTCATCTTGGTGTCCTCTGGGTGCCTAGCAACAGGCCCTGCGTGTGGTGGCTGCCAACCTCCCCCAAATGAAACCGCTAAAGATCCCTGGTTCAAAACCAAACCAAGCAAGTCTTCAGCATCAGAGGTACAAAACTCACTCGGGTGCCCCCCGCCGTCCCACCCTCCAGTGGCTCAGTGACCCACCCCCCCAACCCCCCACCCCCACCCCAGCAGCCTCTCTATGGGCTGCATCCAGGCCACATGCTCAGCTTCTCGTCAGAGCCGGTCTCTCTTATGACCTCAGTCAAGACAAAATACCCCTACAGACGAGGGAGCACGAAGACAGGGAGGTCCCCGTCCTCTGCACGGCTCTCATCTTCGCGAGAACAGAAGCCCAGTCTGTAGCTGAGATGAGTCATCAGATCCTCCAGTGGCCTTGGCTCGGGTCCCTGGCAGGGGCCACGGCTCTGAACGGAGAGGCCCGACCCGGGCTCAGACGCCGAGCTGAGGACACTGGGCCAGCACACCTTTGGGTCCCTCCATCATCTGTCTGTGGACCCAGCCCGGATCCTGGTGGTTTACCCATCCCCACCTGAAGACACAGGTCGGGGGTCCTACGCCATGACGCCACACGCCGTGACCCCGCCTGCCTGTGCCCCAGCATGTATGCCCTGCCTGGTAAACACGTGGAGCAAATGGATGCAGTCCCAGGACCCAAGAATACCCAGGCACGCTGGCGTTGGCCCGCCGGAAATGGCGGCCCCCAGGTCCGTCATCTAAGAGGAAGTGGAATCCCCACTTCCGGGAAGGCTCTTCTCCGAGTTGCCGCCGCACCTCAAATGGCTAGAGGGGAACCAGAGCCCCCTTGAGGCTGCTGGCACTGCCAGGGTGGAATGGGCTCGCCCTGAGGGCAGTGAGCAGGGGGCAGCACCCCCAGACCACCAGACTCAGCCCCGCCTCCGGGCTCCCACCAGCCCCCTCCGGCCATTTCCCAGGGCCTGGGGGCCACAGGGGGGAGGGGGGATGGTGGCAGGGAGAGCGGGCGAATTTAGCCCCAGGGCTGTGGAAGAACAGCTGCTCTGTGACATACTTAGAGCTGGGAGCAGCACATGGTCGCCACGCTTGTCAGCAGCTCTGAAAGGAAGACAGACGGAGATGCTCTTGCTGGGCTGAAATGTAACCTCAGAGTTGGAGGGGCCCCTGAGTCTGGCACCCGCACCCCAAGGCAGGCGGCCCAGCCCTGCTCTCCGTCCACTGTCAGCCTGCAAGCCCACTGTGGGCGCGGCGCTTCTCGCTCTCCCAGGGCCCTTTGTGGGTCCCTCCACCCACAAACCCTCTGGTCACTCCACAGCGCCACCTGGTGAGCGTCCTAGGAGAGCACAGGCCTGAGGAAACCAGATGGACTTGGGGGGGAAGCGGAGGCGGGGTATAAGGGGGGAAGGAGAAAGGGGGGGGAGAAGGGCCACCAGTATCCCACCTGCATAAGTAAATCCCCAAGGGCAGCCCCCCAAACCCCACCTCTTCCACCCCCCAGTTAAGAGCCCTGCTAGAGATCAGAGAATATCTCCATTCTGAGGCCTGACACTTCCCTGCTTTGTTTTCACAAACACAACTAGAAGCTTTAACGGTATTTGTTATCTCCTTATCATCGATGACATTTCCCATCTAGGGCAATTTCTGGTAGAAGGCAGAATCAGGGAGCATGAGATGCATCTGGAAGAATGTTCGCGAGGCCTGGCACGAGGTTCAGCGGGCCCCAAACCCCGCAGACTTGGCGGCCTGAGGGCAGGGCCAGGTCTTGACCTTCTCACCTTCACCAGCCAGGAGGTCCCTGCTGGCAGAGGAGCATGTGGGCCTCTGCTTGAGAAGTCAGCCAGGGTGCAGAGGGGCTGCCTAGCCACGGAGTCCTGAGTGATAACACAGGGGAGAAGGAGGGAACAGCCTTCCAGGGCTGGCAAGGGTCTGTGCAGAAGTTCAGCATCAACAAGAACAGAGGGCAGAATGTGTCCCTCTGCACGCATGCACAGAGTGGTCAGCAAGGCCTTCAGGAGTGAGTCCGGGAGGGGGTGGTGAGCAGCCCTGCAGACCATGCACTTGACCTTGCACTTGACCTTGCAGGCAAAGGACAGCCTGCAGAGATTTTCAGACAGGGAGTGTCAAGAGCCAGATCAGAAGCTGGTTCTAGAACTACCTTGTGGTGACTGAATGAAGAAAAGGCAGGTAGGGCCAGGCTAGAAGCAGGGAGATCTGTTCAGAGGCAATAGCTAAGGTTCTTGCAGCATCCAGGATGGTCTCCTTCCAGCCACGGGATCATTAATAAGGTTCTTGGTAAAGGACCTGGAACTTTTGTATCTACAGCTGTGCCAGTGGACCTGCAGGCTATGTTGGTGCAGAGGGCCGGTGGCCAGGGGGCCGGTGGGCTGGGGCTGTGCAGGAGACCTTGATGGGAAGCCCACCTGGTAGCTGGGCTCTCTCCAGCTCAGCCCCTCCGACCAGGTTGCTCTCTGCTCTACTCTCCTGCCACACACAGGACCAGGTCTCCTCCCCCAGTACTTTCGGCTGCACCCTGAGTGTCAAGCTTCCTGGGGATTCTCTTCGACCCTCCCGATGAGCCTGGGGTGGGCTGCAGAAGAGAAGGCAAATGCCAGGCTGACAGAAGGGACCTGGCAGAGAAGGGAGAAACAGCTCAGAATCTTCGGAACCCTAAAATCATACATCAGCTGCCCTTGGAGACTCCTCCCTCCCCCACCTCGCTAGCCGCTCCACAGCCCATCTCTGAGGCAGGGTTTTCCAAAGGCCTCTGTGCCTGTTCCTTGTTGATCACAATGTCCACTGAATACGATCATGTTTGCAAAACAAGTTCTTCATTCCCTGATGGGTAGCCTTTCTTTGGAGTCCCTTCTATTTTAATGAGGTGGCCTGTGACTTTTACAGCTTGTTCATTAGTTACACTTCTCAACTCCTGCTTTTAAAAAGGCATTAACACCTACCAGCGCACAGTGCATTCCTTCACCCCTGTAGCCAACCCTTGGAAGGGAATAGCTTCCTGCCAAGCACATACTGCATGGGGCAATATTGTGTGTGTGTGTGCGTGTGTGTGTGTGTGTGTGTACACGTGTGGGTGTGCTACCACTAGATCAGCGTGTTGGAGATGAGTCAAAATCAAATCCTATTGTTGAAGACAACCCAGTTGGCAAAGTTAACTAGGATCAGAAGGATATGAAATAACTGTATCAGCAAACTTTCTCCTGGACCATGGTAAGAAACACCATAACTAACTGTGAGCTAGTGTTTTCTTGGGAGGAGGTTGATGCTGCTAAGTCGAGGGTGACAATTTGTTCCGTTGTGAAAAGGCCCACCCGTCTTGGGCCTCCTGCCATAGAACTGCCCCTCTTGGGCCAGGAAGGAGAGGGTGGTGGGTGGGGCAGATACTCCCACCACCAGCAGAGGTCAAGGTAAGTCAGCGAGGAAACCCACAAAGCTATTCCAGAGTGGGGCTCAAGCAAGGGAACCCCTGAAGACCTGGCAGACACAGCTTCCCTGGGAAGCCATGGGCATTTAAGGGACAGTTTTCCTTTCTGGTCTTGTTGAAGTGGAATAGGGCAGCAGCTCAGAAGATGCCCATTAGGGACCTGTGCCTCTGAGGGAAAGTGATGTTCGGGGTCACGGCCAAGGAGAGCCAGCATGAGCCTCCCCTGAGCCACCAAAAACCTCAAGTATTTTCTAGAATTAAGTTAACAGACACCAGAAGTGACCTTTCATGGCATAGCTACCCACCTTACCCTCAGAGACCCCTCCCCCTGACTAGATCTTGCTACCTCAGAGCTCAGCTCCATCTCCTTCCCCACAAAGCAGGGATATTAACATCCGCCTGCACCCATTTCCAACAACTGTTTTCAGGAGCCAGCAGGAGAGGACAAGTGTGGAAGTGACCTCGTGCTGTAAGACCCTGTGCCTGAGCCACCTCAGGAGGTCAAAGGTCACAGTGGCTCTCACCAGCGGAGCCTGTAGGTAAGTGCTCCAAAGGGCCCCCCAGGACACAATTTTATAACAGCTGCATCTGAACCCCAGAATCTCTTGCGTCTGCTTGACCAAATCCCTGCCAGCATGTCCTGAGGACTGGGATAACTGACCTCATGTCAGGATCCCTCATCTACAACTGGCCTTTACAAGCACCGGACATATGGAGAGGTGCGCGCTCAGAAGCATAAGCAAAAAATGAAGCCACCACCTTGAGCTGGAAAGAGGCAGCATCCTCAGAGTGGGAGACAGACGCAGCCCTTGCTTGTAAGGCTGACTTTCTCTCTCTCTCCTCTCCAGAAGGCCAAGGTTACAAGGCCCTGAGCCACTTTCTTTAGGAGGGGAAGTGGATGCCCAGACCAGCTGTCTTGGAACCAAGGGGAGTCGCAGGGCAACCAGGTGGTCATCTGCCCAACTGGAGAGAAACAGCATCACCTAGATCCTGCCTCCAGAAGGGCTTCGCGTTTTGCACTTGTGAAACCATTTCCCGGCTGAGAGCTGACCTACATCCACCTCCCACGCAGGTAATTGTCTGCCTCAGGGGGCTGTTCTTCGGCCACCGTTCTTTCTCCAACCTCCAGCCTGTTAATTGGTTTCCACTGGTTCTGTTGCGCCAACTGACCAGAACCTCTCCCTGTGCTCCATCCTCCGCCTCCTTGAGCAAACTCGGGGGAGCAGATGCCCCCATAGGCCTCCCAGGGACCCTCAAAGGGGTGTTCCACCCACAAACATGATCTTGAAAGACAGGACGATTGACTGCTGGGAGATGGAGAAGGGAGGTGCCAGGGTTGGGATGGGGGTGGAAGGCAGGTGAGTATAGTCTCTCTTTTTCTTTCTGAAGACCAGAGAATCATGAGAGCAGGAAACAACTATGAGGGCGGGGGGGGGGGGGGGGTAGGGCAGCGGATGCTCATGTAAGGAGAGGCAGGCGATTTCCACTCTCCTGGCTGCAAAGTCAAAGATTCTACAGATGAGGAGCCAGGATCTGAGTGGGAGAAGAGGCTTAGCTGGCAGAAGCATCTAGACTGACTCCCAGGCCAGTCTCCTCGTTAGATAATCATCCCTATGCTTTCTCCTGAGAGTTCAGTGTGTGCACTCGTGTGTGTGTGTGTGTGTGTGTGTGTGTGTGTGTAGGGGGCAGTCTGCTTTATTTACAGCTATATTCTCAGTTCTTTAAGAGGTGCCTGGAACACAGAAAGAAATTAGTATCTTTGGAATAAAGGAAGCTCTATTTAGCTGACTTTTCACTTAAGGCACAGTGGATTTGGGGTCTGTTCAGGCTGTGTTGGTGTTCTGGCCTGAATCACATAATCAAGAGGTTTCCTGATCACCACACAGGTTCAAGGGTGTGGGGGGGGGCACTGACGTGGATAGTATGCACAGGGCGGGTGGGAGGGAAAAAGACACGTGACAGTGAACTATTCAAAGGTGTTTTAGTTAAAAGAATTCAGAGAGAAGAGGAGAGGAGCCAGCCCAATGTGGAGCCCCAAGATCAAGACCAGGAGAGGAAAGAAAGGGACGCCAGGGTGTGTGGCTGGGGGAGGCCTGGTCCTTTAGGGAACAGGGAGTAATGAGCATGGGCCCTGCCAAATCAAGAGAAAAGGCCTTTAGAGATTTCCTGGTGGATGAGTACAGATTTGGTGCCGTGCTGGCCTCTGGGACATGCTGCTGGGTGTCAGTGACCTGCGCCAGGCCTTGGTGGCAAACGCTCCCCAATTATCGCCGTCTCTGTGGCACCTCTGATCGGCAGCATGAGGAGGCTCCTCGTGGCCCTTGTGCAGGGGCAGAGCTGCTGAACAGGCTTGTCTGTCCTTCATCTCCCCTGGACGCCACAACAGAGCCAGCGTCAACCAAGGGCTTTGGAGGAGACTGAAGGGGGAAAGCAGAACAAGGAAGAACAAGACAAGGACTGTGAAGGGGACAGAGCAGGCGAACCAGCGCCTCCCCAGGGCGAGCTCCCTGCGGTGGTGGCCGGGAGAGGCCTTCAGCCAGCGGGGCCAGGGGCTGCCCTGCCCGCCAAGAACTTAGAACATTCCCAGGGGAGCCCAGTCTGGAGACACAGCCAGCGCCCCGGGCCCCTGGGGGTTTGTCACCCCTTGGCCAGCTCAGAACATTCCAGTGTCCAAGACTCCCTGAGTCAGCGTCCCTGACAAAGAGCCCTGACCTTCTCCTTACCCCATTCAGCTTTAAAGACGTTCGAGGCCGGGCGCCCTTTGGAGTGAAGGGCACACACGAGTGCCCACACGGGCAGCTCAGGTCCCTGCCGTGTCCTCGTGAAGGGCAACTGCCTCCTCTCAGGGACAGTGGTCCAGGAATCGGGAGGGGGCAGGACAGGCTCTGATGGAAAAAACAGCCCCAGGCCCTTTCGCCATCTCAGGGCACCCATGAGAAACCAGCCTGGGATCCTCCCCCAGCACCACCCCGGGTTTCATGTGGAGGGAGTGAAGCCAGCCTCTGGCGCTCACCTTCCGCTCTGCCCCACGAACCCACACTGAATAATGCAGCGTGCCTTCTCGATGCACAGCAGGGCTGCCAGGCTCCTCGAGGGATGCCCTTTAGCTGCAGGCTGGCTGAGAACCCGCACGTCGTCGTCGTGCCAGTCTGCCCGACGGGTCACGGAGGTGGAGGCGGTCTCTAGAGGCCAGACCCCAAGGCACAGGCCCCCTCCCCTCCCAGTCCTCTCCTGTGCAGCTGCAGAGAGGCAGGCGAGGTGGGGGAAGGAGGTGGAGCTGAGTCAGACAGGCAACTCTTCCCAGGCTCTAAAACTCAGGTCGGGGTTGGGGGAGGGGGTGGGGTGGCAGCCCCAGGCGCATTCTCTTCTCTGTCCTTGGGATCCAGGAAGCTGGGGCAGTGCCTGCTCTGAGTGGCACCTGGTTTTATCTTCAGCTGTTTGATGGCAGATTTGAGGGGGGGGGCGCGTGCCAGGTGGGCACTGGGTTTGCTGTGGCCGTGCCCTCATCACCAAGAGCCTGGGCGAGGCATCTGTAGGACTGGATGCACCATCTTCCTTCACGGCCACCTATGCTCGCCACACCCCTGCAGACACCTGACCGGTGACTCCACTGACAGTTCTTTGACCTTCTGCTTTCGTCACTGCGGTGCAGTGCAAAGAACTCTGAACGGAGGCTCGAAGACATGGCTCTGCAGTGTCACTGCTGCCAACTCGCAGGCTGCGTGACGTTTCCTGCTCTGGGTCCCAAGACCTTTTGATAGCAAATGAGGACGGTTCATTCTTTGGTCCATTTCAAGGACTCCATTCGAGAAAATCCGGAAGGGGGGGCTTTTTTCTTTTCTCCACTAGATGGCGCTGTGTCTCCGACTGCAGCCAGCCTGGGAGGGAGCCACCCCACCCTGTTCAGCCCTTCCAGTTCCACTTGGCCCAGCAGTGCCCTGGCCCTGTGGCTCTTCCAGGACCCGGCTGAGCTGGTGCAACCGGACTCCCGCAGGTTAGATCTGGGCAGAAAAGAAAGTGGCCCTGAACTTACACTTCAAACCATAATCGGGTTTTAAAAGGGTAAGGCTGAGGTCAGAGGGGCCTGGTGGACTCCTGGACTTGGAGCCCCAGCGTTGCCTGGATTGCTAACACATGCACCCTATTTTCATCAGGACAGACGCCAGAGGCTCTGAGGTGCTGGAGAGCTGGGGAGGCACCTCTGTGGCAGCATCTGTGGAAACCCATTTCCCCTGGGATCTGCACTCTCCCTCGTGTCTGTTTAAGTCCAGGATCACCAGGCTGACATCTCATTCCTTTTAGTTCATCTTGATATATATAATCTTGTTATTTTTCAAGAAAACGTCAACTAGTTCAAGCCAACTTGGGCAAGTTCTAGTCATATGTTCCAGAGTAAGTAACCATGTTGGAAAAAGTACTCATAAACCTTAAAAAGAAAGAAAGAAAGAAAGAAAGAAAGAAAGAAAGAAAGAAAGAAAGAAAGAAAGAAAGAAAGAAAGAAAGAAAGAAAGAAAGAAAGAAATTTGTAGCTAGGCGTGGTGGCACACGCCTGCAATCCAAGCACTAGGAGGCAAAGAGGCCAGGGATCGCTTGAGTTCTTGGGTTCGAGACTACCCTGGGCAATATAGCAAGACCTGGTCTCAAAAAAGCTGCCAGGCACAGTGGCCGGTACTTGTAATCCCAGCTACCTGGTAGGCTGAGGCCAGGGGTCACTTGAGTTCATGGGATCCGGACTAACCCAGGCAACACAGTGAGACCTAGTCTCAAAAAAAAAAAAAAAGTTGAAACTTGAAACAATACAGTACTGGGTAAAAATAGAATATAGTCTTTTTGGCTGGGATGGGGGTGGGGAGATAGGAAACTGTATCCATGTATCTAAAGTTATGTTACATTTTCTCTGTATGTACATGTGGGCAAATGTTAGCATATAGGGGACAAAGAGAAAGAGATGTTTGGTTTGTGGTGTTTGGGTGATTGGGGGTGAGTTTTGCTCCCTTCATGTTGAGTGTTCTTAATTTTTCTCTGATGTTTGAGAAATGTCAATAGCAAGTTCCTAATGACCGTGATCTACTGACTTCTAAAGCACTTCCTGTGTTTCCCTAAAAATGTGTTTCTGTTTTAAAACCTCTTTCAAGTCTTCTGCCCAAAGGTCAACATTTCCATCCAGTGTAACTGTGCTTGAGTTATTTTTAAAGATTCTCCTCTGAACCTCACCCCTGATGCTTTTCCAGTTGATTTTTTAAATGTAATGTTTGGGATACAACAAAAGTTATTTTTTTCCTTCCCTCCTCAAGTTGAAGATGGTCCAATGTGGAGAAAAAGCATTTCATAAAACATGCAGTCATCATCCCTTTAAGATAACTACCTTTGCCAAGCATAGCCCTCTGGGCACATTGGCTACATATATAGGTATTTCTGTAAAGTTGGAATCATAGAATCATAGAAGTCATGCTATTTTGCAGAGTGCTTCTTCTTAAAGACCTGTCAAAATGTATCCACTATCTGACTGACATAGTTTCCAATGACAAAAGTGTCAAAACCTAATCCAAAGATGCTTCAGAATGATATTCAGTTGAAGCTCAAATGATACTGGGGAATTAGATGACTTAACAAGACCGACTTGATCTTAGAAACGTCCTCAGGGCTCTGACCAGTGGGAGAGGGCTGTAAGTCCATAGCCGTGGCCCCATCCTCAGTGTTAATCCCCCTTGCTCTGTGGGCCTCTGGGTTCCTCTGTTTGGCACTTTTGAGGTTCTGTCTGCATGATTTCTTGTTTACCTGTGTGTGGTAGAGCGGGGTCCCTGTCTCCTTGTCCTTCTATCCTGGTCCAAAGATTCAGCTGGAGAGCTGAGCGGGTTAGAGATTGTCTCTTCTTCTGTCAGAGACAGTCACTGCAGTTGAGGGCAGAAATCAGGCTTTTGAAAATAGGTGAAAAATTTTTAAAAGCCATCATCCTCCAAAGCCCAGTGTTAGTGAAGGAGGGCCCTCAGACTGTGCTTCCCGACTCCCACCTGGCTGGGAGGAAGAACACAGCTACCAGGTCACACAGGAGCATCCGCACCATTCATTTCCTGGTTCTTCCACAAACTCAAGGATACCATTCACTGGTCTATGCTGTGCACCATTGGCAAACCAGAAAAGTCATCTAAACGAGATCAGAAAAACCTCTCTCATTAACCAGTTCCCCAAAAACTAAAAACTAATTTACTACGATAACCTTCTGAGATTGCAGTGGCACTGCTGGCTTCCCTAAATCAAAGATCGTGACCACCTGCCTGCACTCCCCATTTCCTCACTTATTCTTATGCTTTAAAATGTTAATTGTCTCTCAAGTTTGTGTTTGTCTTCTTTAAAGTTCAACAAACCTTCGCCCTGTGTCCTGATAAATACCCCTTCCTTTTGTTAATAAAGTTGCCTCATGGTCCATATTTCCATTTGGTTCCCAACTATGGCTGGGTAAATCTCTTCTCGTAAATTCATTTCTCGTACCTTGCGTCTGGCAACCAACAGGTCTAGGCCGGTCTCAAGAAACCAAATAGTAGCTTTGCTCAGGACAGCACTGTCTACTTACTCCCTGTACGCCAGCCTGTGTCCAGATGCAGAGCCTGCTGGAGAAAGAACAGGAGCCACATCAGTGACATCAAGGCATGAGAGAGACAGGGGAGTCCCTTCAACACCATATGTATTTGTGGCTACACAGAGAGGCTCAGAAATCACCTTCCAGCACAGTATTTTTGCAGTAACTACCTCCAGCAGACGTGCAGAACGTGCTAATGCTTCATTAAAACAAATAGCAAGTAAACTACTGTTGTGTCCTTAAATTTTGTTCAGAACAGTCTGGCAGATACCAATAATGAGACACGGCAGGCTGGTAATTAAAACATAGATGTTGGTTTTCTTGTCTTTGCTGGATAAGCAAGAGCACGACTTGCTAAAACACTTCCATACCCTAGTAATTACTTGATTCTTCTCAGCAAGGTTCTATTAAAGCATTCCATGCAACACAGATGCCAGGACAAAAGAAATACCTTTGAATAAAGCTCCATCACACATTTATCTATTTATACCCTGCTTTGACTCAGAAAGGAGTGGAGGTAGCCAACAGCAACAAATAATTAAAAAAAAAAAAAAGAGCTGCTGTTTGTGAGGAACTATGACACATCAGACACGCGTTCCAGGTGTCTGTGATTTTACAGACATCCCTCCAGGAGAGATGCTCCTAAAGGCAGTGGGCATAGAGGTTAGGAACTTGGGTTCTGGGATCAGGCGCTTTGGCTTGAAATCACTAACGAGCTGTGAGACCTGGGCAAGTTGCCAGATCTCACTGTGACTCAGTCTATCGTCTGACTCATGGCACTATCCGTAACTCATCTGTAAGATAGAGGCGCAAATGGGATCAGCATGGAAAGTTCTAGAAGATGCCTGGCCCATCAGGAGGGCTCAGGTTATGTCAGCAAGGGACCAGCACTCTGCAGTATCTCCCCAATAGCCCTTGTGTCCTCGATGTCCGGTCCCCTGGGCAAAGCCACATGATTTATTGAGTTGAAAAAACACGAGTGGGAGTGATGGATCATTTCTGGACTCATCTACCAGCCAGGGCAGGACCTTTTAGCTCTTGTCTCTTGCTCCATGATCCTGGAAGCCACATGTAGGGATGGTGACACTACTAGCTGGAAGGTATTTGTGCCTCAGTCTCACCAGAAGGAAGAGGGTATATGAGATTCTCACAAGAGCAAAGCAACAATGTGTGCTGGGCTGAGGCAGTGGTATGTCCAGATCTACTTGTTTGTGCAGACAGCCTGCCTGGTCCTGATGAACACAGCCGCCTTCCTTTGGATACTTTCAGGAAGCGAAGCATCAACTCACCGAGAGAGAAAACTCCATCCAAACCCGGGTAACTCAGTGCAAAAGGATGTCTTCACAGTAACATCTGTGTTTGCAAGAACCCCTGCAAACTCTGGGGTGTTATGAAAAAAACCCCTCCTTGTTTAGGCACTGCTAACCATGACAGAGGCGGTCGCTGTTGGAGAGCATGTGTACATGCCCCTTTGAATCTGGACTGTAACCGCCACTAAAGTTACATCAGAAAACTGGGCAGGAGAGAAGCTTGGAATTGTCTTATCACCCTCTGCGATGTAGCTCCTGAGTGCTCCATTTGAATGTTGTCACGGGACTGGTCCCTGGAGATGGGGTGTCACAGAGGAGACCTCAGAGAGTCTGACTTGACAAGGGGATAAGGAAAGTCACAGATGTGAGAGCCGCAGGGAAATGATCACAAGTCAGCAAGCAGGGGTCAGGGCCACTTTCTTTGGGGGCCCATGGCCCACCCAGCCAAGGGAATCTGCATTGAATCCACATCCCTGCCTTGTTTTTTTAAAAGAGTAGTTACATATGAAAGCATAGATCCTTCTAGAACATCCTCCAAACGAACAGCAAGGCCTGGGGATTAGTCCCCTCAGGGTCTTCTCTGTGCAGACACGTCCCTGCCCATCATGGCAGGTGTGTTTATTCTCACGAGGGGTGGCAGCTGCATGTCTGTGTAGCCTCTAGCGTCCCCATGTACAAACATCAGCAGAGGCAAAATGCATCAGTCATTTTAACCCGGATCTTTTTTCCCCATCCAGAGAGTCACTGCTGAGCACACTGCCCATCACACAGGGGTGGTCAGGCAGTGAGCTGGGGGCCATAGGACCCCTTCAAAAGCTCCTGTGACATGGCCTGCCTGTCCCCAGCATGAACATCCAATAACTGCTACTCACACCCCTGCCTGAACCCACAAGATTTTGTCTTCACTTTTGTTAAATCACACTTTCCTCTAAGGTAAAGTCCTTCACATACACTGTGAGCAGTCAGAAAATACGAGAAGATGCAGGAGGAAAGTGAAAGTCACTTCCCATCCCACTCCACGTGAAGGGTGGTGTCCCTCCTTCCAGTCTTCATCTGTGCATCTGCGAACTAGGGGGAAGAAAGTCTATATTCTGCTCTGTTGGAAAATGTCTGCCCTGCCAGGGGGCCCCTCGAGCTTGGTGTTGGCTGGACAGTGTTTCCTATCCACTGTGAAGAAGAATTGGGGAGAAGTGAAAGAAAAGTCCACGTTTGGAAGCTGAGCTCCTGTCAGGTTAGTGAGTTGCAGGAAGAAGGGGCCTGAGACAGTGGCATGACTGTACCCCATTTCTGCAGGGGACCTTCCCAATGACTGTGTTCCTTCCAAACACAGACAACTCTGGATGTATCAGCTCTGAGACCAGGGATGGCCTTAAATCTAAGAGCAGTTTTTCTCCCTTACCTGTGAACCAAGCTTATTAGAAATTGACCTCCTTTTTGTTAGCTGGAAATGTTAGAAATTAAGTAGATGTCTTTTTTTTTTTTAAGGAAAATATATTTGCATATTTATTTGTTCTATATCTATCACTTGCCTGTACAAATGGAGGCCAAAAGCTGGAAAGGTGGAGACTTGCTGTGATCTTGATCTCCTGGGCCAGGAGTTTGGCTCTAAATAACCCCCTTCATTAATTTCTCTTTTTCTAAACTTTAACGTAGCTCCTTCATGGTAATTACATCAGTTGACATATCTTTTTTTAAAAAAATATTTAAGTCAAGCTTGGGCTTGACACATAATTTTATGCCCCACATTATAACCTTATATCATAAGCAAGTCTGCCACTAAACACTGTTCATCACTGCAGCTTTTCAAGTCTAGATAAATCCCATCTCACCATGAACCTGATCTCCTCCACTATGTTGCCATCACTGGTGTTCTCTCCCATTTCTGTGTTTCCCTGCGATGTGTAATGCAGAGATGAATTCCTTCGGTTTTCTCGCTGTCCTAGTTATTCCCTGCAGGTATCGTGTTCATGGGCATCTGGCTTATACCAAGGCACTGGTACTTGACACTGATAGGAACTTGGGAGGGGGAGCTGGTCAGACAAGACACTATGCAGGGTAGAGCAGTAAATCTGCACACACACTGTTTATGACTGGTCTACCCTGAGTTCATGGCCAGCCCAAAGACACTGGAGGTGTGAGGGAGCCACGGCTATCAGGAGACTGGCCTCAACACCCTGAAGAAGGTTCTGGAGGCTGGACATGGCAAGCTGCTAACACCAGCCAGGGCCTGCTGCTGAACTGTCTTTGTTCAACTCGCTATAAAAAGGCAGTTGGCAGTTGGAAATGAAGAGCTTTTTTAAAAAAAATTTTATCTTGTTTAAATATACAGCTATTGCCATATTCTTACAAACTTATTTAATACAGGTTTGGAACTTGTAGCGTAAACACTTAAATGTTTTATTTACAACAAAATTGAAGCATGGGAATGGTATTTTCTTTTTTTTTTTTTTGCTGTTATTTTAAATTTAATTTAAATTTTTTTTAATTTTGCATATATGTATGTATGTACCATTATTGTGTACCTTAGGGTTTTCCCACTCCCCTAACACCTGTTAGCCATCCTACTCTTTCGTGCCCTTCGCCTCCCCCTGCCTTCTTCCCTCTCCTCCTCTCTCGCTCCATTGTTTAGTCCTATTGGGTGTTTCTATTTTTTCTTATTCATGTGTTTGTTTTTCCCTATATCCAACATATAAGGGAGAACATCCTGTATTTCTCTTTTTCTTTTTGGCTCACTTCTGCTAATATGAGTCCTTCTAGTTCCATCCATGTGCAGCAACATGGATATGAAATGTTAAGACAGTTTCTTTAGGGTGTTAACCCCCCCCCAGTTTCTTTAGGGCTTTAAACACTACCCCACCCCTCTATCTACACTCCTC
This sequence comes from Uropsilus gracilis, assembly GCA_004024945.1. Classification (NCBI taxonomy): domain Eukaryota; kingdom Metazoa; phylum Chordata; class Mammalia; order Eulipotyphla; family Talpidae; genus Uropsilus; species Uropsilus gracilis. Next base: position 24,131 of record PVHY01012205.1, read on the forward strand.
CCATCTTCCAGGTTGCTAGCTATCTGATTAAACTACACCTTAAGGATTCCATCTGTCTCTGCTTTTATTGGCCCTCAGTGGTGACAGGTGGCCCAAACTCAGGTCAACTGCTTACACTGCCACAAAAGAGTAACGTGGCCCAGGGAATGCGTTTGCTGCTACAAGAGGCTCCTCAGGTAGCAGACACACTCTGGATGGCAGCATGAGGGCTTCTGGATGGATGAGAAACTAAGCCAGAGGCCCCCCCCACCCTGTCCTTGAAGGAGGATGGGGTTACCATTTTGTGTTTTTGTGTCATTAAATTAAACATAACTTTGCAGAGTCTAATATTTCTATTCAGCGACAGAAAATGGCCGCCTACCTCTTCCCCTCGGTGCGGAAGGCTCTCTGAAGAACACACGTTGCCCACAGACATCAAGGGTTTGGAAAGCTCACCTCTCCATGTCCTCTGAGAGCAGAGTGGGGAGGCTCAGCTCTTGCTGAAGCAGTTGCCACGGCGACCCCAGTTGCCCAAGCATGGAGAATCCATTAATCCAAGTGCCCTCATTGGTGCAACACTTGTTGACTTCATTTTGACAGATTAATTCGTATTTTCCAAACACACAACAGACAAACTCCATGAAGGGCTCTGGGTTTCCTTCTTGCTAAGCGATCAGTCACCAGGAGTTACTTACCTGCCAGAGTCTATTTTTTTTTTAAAGAAACCACCACCCCATTAATATGCATCACAATAGACAGCCCTCAGAACCACCAAGCAGACTGGGGCCCTGGGCATGACCCTCTAGCCCTCCCTGTGAGGAAATCAGCGGGCCCTCAGACCCAGCAAGACAGGCTGGGATGCACCACCAAGATGAACACGAGTGAAATGAGCTATTTCACCTGAAAATGGCTTGGGTTTATTGATGACCGATGATACAGACTCCGTGGGCCAAGCACAGTGCCGGGGACTTTTTGTGTTTGGGGCCAATGCTCACTGCCCTGCAAGGGAGGTGGCAGCAGCTCCCTTGCATGGAGGGGCAAACTGAGGTTCACAGAGACAATGAACTGATGGCATGTTGGTGGGTGAGTGGTAGGGCTGGGGTTGGGGTTGGAACTCAGACCGAATGACACCTCCTCCTCAAGAGTTGCTGGGCTGATGGTTTTTGGCTGAGAGCCAGAGGTGGCTGAGTGTAGGGGACTCCCTGACAGACCCAGTAAGAGGAGTGGGAACCGGAAATGAATCTCTGGGTTCTCAGGCGGTGGGTTCTTCTGAAACTCAGCCTCCCACCCTCAAGGGGCAGTGTCAGTGGCTGTTCACTTCAAAGAGGGGCTGTAGACCGTGCTCCCTCCCCCAGTGTAGTTTTCCAAAGAACCTTTGTTCTCTCGTCTCTAAGATAAGAGAGAGCAGTCTCCCCCTCCCCCAAGGAATTCCCCAACCCTCACACAGAGAAGGTGCTACAGCCTCTCTCTCAGGACACTCTTGGGCCAAATCCTGTGAGAGGAGACTAAAAACAAAGCGTTTCTGTCAGAAAATGTGAAAAGAGGCCCATTTTGGAAGGTAAGAATGAAAAGTGACAGGAAATCTGTGAAGGAGCCAGAACATGACAGGTGGTGAAGGCAAGCAGGAGAGACAGTCACACTTGGGCTTCGAAGAGTGACTCCCCAGAGGGCCACTTCACGCCACGGGTTTGCTGGGTGACACAGAGTCACACCATTTAAACCAGCCAGCGCCTCCGCCAGCTCTCAGACAAGAGAGTTTTTTTTCTCCAACATTTACATATTTATTCAGGGCTGTGAATTCTGCTTTTGGGAAAGCTGGGCTGGAAATCAGCAGCCTGGATTCTAGAACCAGTTCTGCCAGAACTGGAATTTCTCTTCACCTTTACCCACAAGCAGGAAGGGCTGGGGTGGGGGTGGGGCTTCCAAGTGGATTGCAAGATGAATTTAATCCAATTGGGCAAGCATTTGTTGGACATCCATCCTGTACCAGGCACCCTGGTCTTAGAGGGAAGGGCATGGTGCCCGACTTAGAGAAAGCCCAGCCTGTTGGGGGGGGAGGCAGCGGGAGGTTGGGGCAGGATACGGAATAAAACACCCCCCATGGTGGCTGAGCTGAGTGCAGCCAGCAGCAGCATGAAGGAGGCAGGGGCACTTCTGAACTAGGCTCCTTGGAGGGTGCAGAGAAAGTGATGTCTGAACTGGGTTTCAGGGATGAGGCACTGATTGAGGGAGTGAGAAGAGGTGTCTAGTACCTGATTCTCTGATACTTTAGCAGAGGTCAGATTTCTGGAGGTTCCTAGGTGCCAAGGAGCCCAGGCTCTGGTTGGTCCTGGGGGGGTCATTGTGGGGGGGGGCTACTTAGCCTCAGAAAGTCATTCTAGATGATGCTATTAGGTGATCTACTAGGAGTAGATGATTCTAGTCGGAGTGGCCTTAAACTAGCCCTCGTGGATCAAGAGCGTATTTTCCAGGACAAATCTGTGAACCTGAGGGTTCAGAGATGGAATGTTGGGGTGATAAGAGCTTCTTCAAAACAAGAAGCCTCAAACCTAGCCTCCATCTTGCAGGGGTCATCTATGTAAGGTTATATTTGGGAGGGGGGGGAGACCGCTGCTTAAGCATTTTAGAAACCAGTGTTCTCAGGCAGGAAGCTGTTGTCCATTCATAGCAATGTCCTTGCCAGAAGCCTGGAACAAGAAAACCATCATAAACCTGGTCTCCAGGTTTATCTTCTTGTCTCTGGCAGCTTCTTCTTAAGTGCCTTGGCTGATTCCCAGCCCCTCCTCTCTGAGGAGACCAATGTTGGATTGGCAGTTCTCCACTGCAGCGTGCCTCCCCCTCTCACGGAGATGCGATCTAGATCAGCCAACCCCTTATCAGAACGTCTGCTCTGGGTCCGAGCTTCCTCCAGAAGGAGGGACTTTCAAGGCCCTCCAGAGACTCCAGTCACCTGTTTGCTGGGGACACCCCATCCCTACCTCATCCCAACTCCAGCCCCACCAACCCCTTTGCCCCCCTGGACACCACTGGATGCTCAAGCTCAAGATGGACAAGACTTGAATTATAACTGCCCATCTCACCTTCAACCTCTCTCCCCACCCTCAGTCAGTGACCCCCAAATGACCTCTGACTCAGCCACACCTTCAGGAATCATCTTGACAACTCCACCCTACACCCAACATCCAGTCAACCACCACTCCTTGCTGGCTCGATCTTTCCATGTTTCTCAAGTCTACCCACCTCTGCCTGCCCCGCCCCCCCGAGTCACGGACTTGCCCCTAGAATAGCTGTGAAAACCTCCTGAACGATCCCCAGCTTCCAGTTTGGGCTCTTCTGCTCAACTGTCCCCATAGCTGCTGGGATATTTCCAGAACACAGTCTGCTCACAACTTCCCCTCCTTACAACCCTTCAACACCCTCCCTATTCCCCACAGTCCCAAATCCCTCTTGTGACTTACAAGCCTGTGAATGGGCACCCGTCCAGCCCCAACTCATCAGAGAACGTCCCTTCTCTCCGCTCCAGCTTGTGGGACTTTTCTTAGCTCCTAGAACAAAACCTGCTGGCTCTCTCCCTCCCACTTCCCGGGTGCTATTCCTGCTCTGTTCCCGCCCCTCTGCCCCAACACCTCTCACTTGAACTTCACTTCTCAGCTGATAACTCCTTTTGCAGGTGTCTGCAGGGTCGGGCTGGGGGCGGGATGTGCAGTCAGCACCCTGGACTTGCTTTGGCAGCGTTTTTGCAGACTCTCAGTCCTGTGCTGATTGTCGTTGTTCTGAAAAGCCCTGATTCTGTTCACTGCTCTCTAACCTGTGCTCAGCAGAGTGCTTGATGCTCCACAGGTGCTCAAACTGATTGACAAAAACATGTATTTGATGCAGAATTGTGAGTGGCATGGGTAAAAATTGTTGTTGCCACAATACCCTGGTGGGTGTGGTCTAAGAGAAAGACCCACTAGAAGAAGCGAGAAGTGCCAAAAGGCAGATAGAAAGCAAAGGAGAAGGAAAGGAAAGGAAAGGAAAGGAAAGGAAAGGAAAGGAAAGGAAAGGAAAGGAAAGGAAAGGAAAGGAAAGGAAAGGAAAGGAAAGGAAAGGAAAGGAAAGGAAAGGAAAGGAAAGGAAAGGAAAGGAAAGGAGACGAGAATGGCGGACTGAGAGAACAGGCCCACGTGGCCTGGCCAGGGGAAGCCCCCTGAAGAGTGAACTGGAGGGGGCAAGGAGCCATGGTGACCGGCAGAAGAGTGGCCTGTGTAGAGAGTGTGGCACCATAGCAAGGCGGCATAGTGAGCTGGTACCTGGAGATGGCCAGGGATTTGGAAAGCTGATTTGTGCATCAGCAATTGTGGGAAAAGTTTGAAGAGTCTTGAAGAAGCGGAGCAGCTTGGAACACTGGAGAAGAAGCGAAGAAAAGACGCTGGAGAAAGACTAAACTTTGCAGAGTGCCTGCCTCAGTTTTGGAGGACAAAGGGGCACCATCTTGGACATGTGTCTTTGGGACTTTGGGACTGAAAAATGGTAACTGGGGTAAGATAACTGCCACTTGTGGCTTTGAAAACTTTTTATTTTCCCTGTTGAATTCCCTTGTTAATAAAGCCCTGTTGTTGAACTGCATTTGAGTGGCAACTGCTACATGTGGGTGAGAAGGATCTGGTAAGAAAGCTGGATGCAAGGCCACATTTTAAAAGATTTATTTCCTGTGGCTCGTTGGTTGGCAGCTTCTGCCCATTTTTGACCCGATTTCGTATTCAAGTCACTTGTCCATCTGACTCTCCTTGAGTGCGGACAGGAGGTCCCCAGGCCCCACCTGCCTCCCTCAGCCTCGCCACACACTTATCTCTGGGGCTCAGCCCTCCCATTCTATCTGCAGTCACCACAAGCACCCTCGTGGCTGCCTGGGATGAACACAACCTCCAAAGCTGCCTTGTTCTCCACTGAGTAATGCCTGACGTCACTGTTCACTCACTATTGTTATTTCTCCAAAAATAATCATCAAATCTTACCTAACGTTCTGCATCTGAGATAACAGAAAAAAAAATTATCTAAACCATGTCTGGGACAGTCCTGGGTTGATCTGTGTGTGTACTATGAGGGATGCACCATTAAGTGACTGAGTGGAATTATCTCTGGGGTCGGTGGTCAGGGTGGGGAGGGTGGGGAGCATGAAGACTGAGAAAGCATCCGGCAAGGAGATGGGAGAAGCTTGGCTTCCCCAAGTCTGGAGGCCTCCCTCCTCCTGGCAGTCGGGCCACTTCTTGTTGGCACAGGCTATGAGACTGGAGCCCGGCATCAGTGACAGAGGTTGATTGGCCCAGCAAAGCCTGTTTCAAAGCAATTACAGAGAGAGAATGTCATCTGCTGAAGAGACTGCACACAAAAGGCCAGGGAGGCTTTTTCCTTTTTTTTTTTTTTTTTCCTGTTGATCTGGGCTGTCAACGACTTCATTAGCAACCTGATTAGGTTCTAATTAGCACCCTAATTAAGTGCTTTTAAATCAGAACTGGAGAAATGTGTGAACTGGGAGGTAAAGGTGGGGGCACGATGGCCAGGACCATTTGCAAGAAATGGAAACAAACAAACGGGTTTCTTCATCTGAGGCACTAGCATAAGCTAAATCTTTGCAAGTTTCCATATGGAAGGAGGCCCTTGAGTATTTTGTGTCTGAAGCAAAAGGTTCCATTAGTGCATGAACAAGGAGCACCCTGAGACCCCAAACTATGAAGGGATGCATGCTCTAAAGGGACCCAGTCATTCGTGCACACAAAGCCAAAAAAGAATAGTCTCACGGTGAGTGAACTTTAACAGAATTAATATGCATAGAGGGAAGGAAACCTATTCTCATTAAAACACCCCCAAAATACTTATCACCTTGTGGACAAATGCCCAACCAAACAAGGCCTATCCCAAGTGGGGCCACTGATACCTGAGAGTCGGCTACAACTCTCAGCCACCTTTGGGAGGGGAGCTGCAAGAAGGGGCAAGGCAAGCCCCAGAGAGCTGGGACAGCAGGAGAGTGAGAAAATGCAGCAAGAGAACAGCTGTCATTGTTTCTGCCAAGGACTAAGAGCAGACCTCCCACATGTCTCTTCCAAGTGTGTCTACATGTCGCTCTCCCATGTGTCTCCTCTCGGTCCCTCCAAGCACCTAGGTACAAGTCAAAGACAGAGAAGCAAGAGGCCTGGCACCTCTGACCTTCCTCCCCTACTTAGGAAGTCTGGTTCATGGCCCACTGGGACCTGTAGTTCAAGGCAGCTGAATGTAGTAGGGCAGGGAGAACGGTGCCAGCTCACTGCAGTATTCCTCCCTGCGCTTCTGGAGATGCCTTCTAGAACAGTTCAGCCCCTCACTCAGAGAGCTTAGGCAGCAAAGTGTGAAAGAACTGCTTGTTTAAGAACAGCATGGAAAAATTATTGGAAAATATTTCACAGGAAGGAAGAAAGCAAAATCGATGCTTTAGGGCTCACTCTCTGTATGTTCTCTGGAGAGACTTTCTTTGACCTTAGGAACCCTCTGACTCTAGGCATCCAAGAAGAATCCTGGAAGGACCTCTCAAACCTAAGGTTCGTGGAAACCAGCATCATTCCTTGCAGCAACCCTGTGAGGCAAGCGCAATGCTAAACCATACTCTACTGCAAGAGCATTTCACTCGAGACATTTGTCGTGAGGTGGTGGCTGTGGTTAATCAGCTGTCTACTCACTTCAGCTGCCAATGCTAAGCGTTATAATCATGTGCAACTGAACAGACAGTGGGACAGTCACCAGACAGAGACACACCAGCATACAATATAAAAGCTTGGGAATTTTATTCCTTAAAACCAAAAATACCAAATCTCAACTGCTGAGATTATTAGTTTTTTAACTCAAGTGCAGAGGAAAGAAAACATCCTTATTTCTTTCCTCAACTCTCTTCCTCAAAATAATTTCTCCTTTCTCCATCTTTGCAGCAATCATGAAAGGTCAACATGATTAAGAAATCGTTTGGTATGACTCCTCTTATGAGCAAGAACTTTTTCACAGATGTGTGATGAAAGGATTTACTGTCTGGCCAATACAAGGCTTTCTCTTAGGAGCCTGATATAACACCATCTGCCTCTGAAATGTCCTAAGATTTGAAAGTAAGTACCACCCACTTGGCTACAATGGATTGAACCCTACCTGGTTTAGAACTGAGAATAGAAGCTTTCCATAGGCTCTTCTGAAGTAAGGAGAGTATGTTCGTTGGGTGTTGAAGGATGGATTGGGGGAGCTAGGAATTCATCGTTTTCACTGGTATATGTTCTGAACAAACCAATGTCACTATTAGGAATATCTGTAATCATGAGTTTGTAGCCCACATGTCACAAAGGTGACAACAGAAATTAAGATGGATTGAAGATCATTCTGAAGACCTGAGAGGGCCCTGCTTTGCACCAGTAGTCCTTCCGGAGAGAGTGGGACATAGGCTTTGGGGTTGGAACATGCTGAGTGTGGCCTCAGTAAGCCTTCTATCTGTTCTGAGCCTCTACTTCCTTATCCATAAAATGGGTATAACAGGCCCTATCCTTAGAGGGGTTTTATGAGAAAATTAAGTGAGAAAGCATTTCTCAAGTGGCAATGACTCATAAAGATTAGCTTTGTTCTCTCCTCACCTCTTTCTGAAGAATATTTTCTTCCCTTAGGTCTTGCTTCCTCCTCTCCTCCTACAATCACATTTTTAAACTCTAACCTTTAAATTCAGTAAATAATTTTCATTGATTTACCTGTAGGTCAATCGCATCTCAAACACGGGTCATCAGTAGAATTTCTTTGTCTCTAGTTCACTTGGGTTTTATGTTTTCCTAGAAGTCTTGTAACTCATGTGTAAATAATTGAGGTTTAACACACTTATCAAAACAGTCTAAAAATGAAGGTCTGAGAATAATGTCTCATTGTCCTGATTATTCCAGGACGTTCACAGAATTCCTTTACCCTGCCTCTCGTCACGGAACTTCAAATGGCAGCTACCTTTGTCTCCGCCTCCTCGTGTCTCCTCTGTATTATCAGCCTTCACAATAGCACCCATTACAAGACAGGCGGGTGCCCTTACTCAAGGGCATGAGTTGCAAACAAAATCACTAACGCAATTTGAAAGCTTTGACAGACTGACTTTTTGGAGCTGCCAAAATGGAAACTGTTCCGATTGCTCAGGCAAATGACAGGTCTCCCCATCCTCCTTCAAGATGGCATCACTTGAGAAATCCATGCAGCCTATTTCAAGCACTATTCACTGCCCTGGAGAGCTTCAGACCATGTCTGGCTGAGTGGAGAGACTGGAGAAGAACAAAGAGAAAGACAGGAAGACGGGACAGGAGGGCAGACCCTGAAGAAAACCCACACTGAACGATAGATGGAGAAGCCAACAAGATGAAGTAGAGAGAAAACATTGAGAAAAGAAATGATTCAGAGGGTGGAGGGTAGGGTGTGATTTCAAGGAAACAGAAAAGAAAGGGGAGGTTCTCATTAGCCTCTGTTGCTGCTGTTGCTCAACACCTATGGCCATTCTTCCGTGCCAGGCTCTCTTCTAAGAACAAGACCTGGGTGAGTTCATAGCCACAGCAAAGCATGGAGCATAATAATGATGCTGAGATTCTGGGAAGGGTAACCTGTCCACAGATGACATGGTAAGTGGTGGAGCATGAAATTCTAATAAGGCGACACTGCTTGAGAGCCATTCTCTATCTCCTGTTGTTGGGGAACAGGATGTCCCCACTAATGTTTTATAAACTCCACATTACCTCTATGCCAGAGATCCCAGGCACCTGAGACTACAACTCCCATCATGCCATGGATTTGCCATAACCTTTGACTTCTTGAAAGGGGGATTGCTGGGAACTAAGGGGGTAGTTAAGCGGCCATGTTTGATAGAAAGGGAGGGCACATGGCTGGAGGGGACTTGAGTTTGCCAGCCTTCAGCCAACACCCAGGGTCCCAGCTCAGGCAGCATTACCAGTAAGATGTAGTGACCAATTTATCACTCACTCTCTCTCTCTCTATGCTCCCCCTCTTTCCATCGCCTCTGTAAATAAACCTTTTATTTCATTTTATTTTTTGAGACTAGGTCTCGCTATTTTTGTTCATGGACCCACAGGCTCACGTTGCCTGGGGCACCACAGACTCAGGCAGTTCCCCAGCCTCCGCTTCCCAGGTAGCTGGGATTACAGGCGCGTGCCACCACACCCAGCTATTCTTTGGGACTAGGTCTCGCTGTGTTGCCCTGAGCGGGACTCGAACCGCGATCCCTAGCCCCAGCTTCTTCATAGGCTGAAACTTACAGGCATGAGCCACCATGCCCGGCTAATAAACCTTTTATTAACCTTTCTATGTGTGCCTGCCCTTCGGTCCTGTTCACACACCCAGGATATCCCAATCTCCTTTGGGGTTGCCCGGTAGCAGGAGGTAGGAGGCAGGAGGCAGATACAGGTGCCAAATGCTAGAGTGCTTGAGCTGAATCTGCTCTCAACACTGAAGTCTGGACTCTCTGAGCAACAGATCCTGAGACAGAAGAATTGCACAAGAGAACTGATGGGAACGTGTGCTGCAGACGGTACCTGTGGGAGAGGGAGGACCCAGGAGTGGGTGGAAGGAGAGCTAGAACTGCCATGCAGTGCAGCCAAAGCCTCAGCCGATCCCGCTGGGGGGCTGGGTGGTCCTTCACAGTTGTGAGCTCTGAGGGCATGTCTGAGGTGCTGGGCGGGGACTTTGGCTCAGAGCCACCCACACCTCTAACTCAAGAGAAATGAGGGGCTCAGAGGACCTGGGAAGTTCAGCTCAGAATCTTAGAGGAAGGGATGGGGGATGATTCCCTGACGCCATGTTTAATGAGACCTGGTCAAGTGCTGGGTTTGCTGGAGGGACGATCTTATCATTTGCTTCTCTGCATTTTCAACTGTAAATTAAAGATGCTAAAGCCTGTTTCCCAGACTGTTGAAATATACACGAGATGGTGTATCTGAGTTCATGCTACTAAATAGATGTTTCCTCCCCAGATTAACAGAAATGAAATACTCCATAGAGAAGGAATAAGTAAGGAGAGCAAAGCTAAAAAAGGGCTGCTGGGAATTCACAAAGGATGAACTCACAATAATCTGTCGGGAGAAACACCAGGTTTGGCCAGCATGTTCTTATCCTTTTAGGGGTTGTGTCATGGAAAACAATTATTTCCTCTCTGTCTGGTCAGAGGGGGTGACCCTACCCTTCAGTGAGAGCAGAGCCAACCTACCCCACATTCTCAGGACAGGAAAGTAGGTCAGACAAACTCAGTCAGAAAGGACAAAATGAGGCCGGGCACGGTGGCTCATGCCTGTAAGCTTCAGCCTATGAAGCAGCCGGGACTAGGGATTGCAGTTCCAGTCCTGCTCAGGACAACACCGTGAGACTGGACAAAATAGCTGGGCGTGGTGGCATGCACCTGTAATCCCAGCTACCTGGGAAGCTGAGGCTGGGGATTACTTGAGTCTGTGGTACCCCGGGCAACGTGAGCCTGAGATTCTATGGGCAACAATAGCGAGACCTAGTCTCAGAAAAAAAAGAAAGAAAGAAAAAAAAGAAAGGACAAAATGGCCGCAGCAACAGCAGACACCATGATGTTCTTTGGTTGGTGTGGCCACAGGCAGAAAGACCAAAGGCTTCCTGGAGAAAACCAGCCAGAACGGCCCCAGGCTATGAGTCACGTTTGTTGGAGAAATGAGCAATGACAAGTGGGCCAGGGTAGGGGAAATGAATTATCAGGGTTTTCATGCCCTTCCTCCACTAGCCTCTATAAGCAGCACCTGTGGTGTTGTGCCCTCCCCGTGATATCATATGTCTGGGCCCAGTGGGTGTGCGCATGTGTGCCTGGGCTCACCTGGGCCTGGGAGAAGAAGCTAAAAGGGCGACATCACCCTGGGTGAAGGGGTAAAGACAGAGGAGGACACAGAGAGGAAAGTGCAAGGAGAATGCAAGGGAGAATTGGGGACTCAAGTGACTGTTTCTTTCCTGCCCGTTTTTCCCCTGGTCATTACCTCGTTTTTGTTTTTTTTTTTTTAGAGACTAGGTCTTACTATGTTGCCCGGAATAGTCCCGAACCCACAGACTCAACTGATCCCCTAGCCTTAGCCTTCCAGTTAGCTGGGATTACAGGCGCGCACCACCACATCTGACTTTTTTTGACTAGGTCTCACTATGTTGCCTGGGGTAGTCTCAAACCTGCGGACTCAAGTGATTCCTAGCCTCCGCCTCCCAAGTAGCTGGGATTACAGGCACGCACCACCACTTCTGGCTTTCTCCTGTTCATTATTAAAAGTTCAGTGAAAATAATTCCAAGGGCTCCAACATTCTTCGACTGCTAGAACCAATGATGAACCTATCTGGGTTGGGATGGTTGCAAAATATCCAGGCACTCTAGGATAAAGGTAATCTGTTCTCCCCACCTAGTGAAAATTCTAATTAGTCTCCACCTAAGTCTTCAAGATTATTTCAGTTTGGGGGAAGGTGGGGCTGAATAGATGAAGGAGGATTTGAGGTAGGGTATATGTGCCAAATTGGGGAGGAGGAGGGAAAAGAGAACACCATCATTTAGCCAGCAGTCATCATGCTGCTGGATACTCATGTCTTAGCTCATTTTATCTTGGAAACCACCCCACGAGGGTACTGGCAAAATCCTTATTTCTCAGAGCAGAAAACAGAGGCATAAAAAATATCTATCTCCCCAGATTTGCTGCCCTAAGTAGTAGAATAATTGGTATTTGCATATGCTCTTTCTGATGCCTGCAGACACTCTCCAGCTGATGACCTTGCTTGCTAGAACAGTCTCAGCTGCCAGGCCCATCTTACCACCACCACCACACCCGCACCAAGCCTACCAGGAGTGCTTCCCACAACATGCAAAACCACAGCTGGACAGTAAACCCTGCCTGCTGCAAGATCAACTGCCCCGTTCCCAGTTTCTGCTCACCTCCCTCCCCAGGATGCAGGGGTTTCTCAGGCCCCAAAGGATCTCAGCAACCCAATGAGCTTAGTGGTCGTGAACTTCTACGAGAAGACTTGAGCAAGCACCACTCCTCTTGGGTGGCCCGTCACCAGGTCTGTTGAAGTTTTGAAGCTGGGACCCCAACATGGACGGTATAAAATTTAGGAATTGCTGCCATTAGCTGTGTCTGAACAACACAGAGGTAAAAGATGGCCCAAACAGGAGCAGGGTACTTCCTTCTTTTGCTTTGTTGCAAATCTTGGGAGGGGAAGAGAAAATGAATAACCAAGAGAGTGTGTGGAGGGAAATTGGAGCCTCTGGTTTTCAGGAAGAAAAAAGGCGGGGGGGGGGGGGGGGGGGGAGAGGGGAGGAGATTAAAAAGAAAGGAGCAGAGACTGAGGGATGCAGACTTTGGGGAAAGAGAAACGCAAGAACGGTAGGCCAGTAAAGACCTGTGCCCAGGCTGGGTGGAAGCCTCCCTGAAGGAGTGAGCTGTACCTGGAGATGGCCAGGGATTTGGAAAGGTTATTTTTGCATTGGTATTTGTCGAAGAAATTTGAAGAGCTTTGGAGAAGTGGAACAACTTGGAACACTGGAGAGAGAAGAAGAAAAAGAAGTGCTGGAGAAAGACTGCACTTTGCAGAGTGCCTGCCTCAGGTTTGAAGGGGCACCATCATGGACATGTGTCTTTGGGATCTTTGGGACTAAACATGGTGACTAGGGTAAGACAACTGGCCACTTGTGGCTTTAAGGACCTTTTGTTTTCCCTGTTAACTTTCCTTGTAAATAAAACCCTGTCTGTTAAATTACATCTTGACTGGCAACTGCTACGTGTGGGTGGTAAGAACCTGAGATAATCTGAGTAGCAGAAGATGCATTTTAAAAGTGCATTGTTTTCCTTTGCCTTGTTGGTTGGAGGCTTTTGCCCCATTTTGACCCAATTTCAGTATGACATAGTCCTCTCTACTTTTTCCAGGAGAAAGACCTCAGTCTAAGACTCTCCTCCTATCCTACTTCTTAGGTATCTGACCTTGGGTAAACGACATGGCCTCACAGAACCTCATCATGGTCCCTAAAACAGAACAAGTCCACACAAGCGTATCATGAGGCTGTGTTCCCTCCCCAGGAAATGGAGACTCCTGAACGTGTGAGGTGCTGTAGAAGCAGAGGGTTAAAGAACTCATACAACAAGACACAACGAACACACAAGCAGGGAGATCCTTTCCCCCATCCCCATTCATTTATTCTGGAAAGGCTGGAATAAATGCCTGCTTTGTTCTAGCATTTTCTTTAGTGCCTAGTGCTCATTATCTCCCTTTTAAGCAGAGAACAACCTCCGGATAGAGCACCATGTAACTGAAACTTGAAAACATTGCTTGTTTTCCTTGGACATATTTGCCTGGTCATCTATTTATGGTAAATGATGCTGGATTTCTATTTACAGGAGTGACAACAGCTTTTTCCTTTAAAGTACATTTATTTTTTTTTTTAAAATGAGTCAATTTTAAAGAAGATGAAGTAAAATAATGGTATAGGTGGTAGACACACATGGTAAGAGCTGTGAAGACAGAACATACCTGGCTGAGTTTTGAAGAACATGGTGACGAGGATGAGTGAACCTGCCAGTGACAGTGGGCTAGCTGCAGTGGGGTTCACAGTGGATATTAAGTATCGTGTTATCATTTTTAAATGGTTAGCCTTGGAGTTTAATTGCAGTCTCGCTGCCAAAGTACCCTGGAGTTCCAATTTCCTTTCCACAGTGCTCTGGCACTCACACAGCATCCTGGGAGGAGAGCAAGAGGAAGGAAAGGAACTCGATTAAGATTTGAATTTGCAGCTCAGCCCCATGGCTGATCAGGTCTATGGACTGGGAGAAGTCAAGTCATCCGACCACGTTCAAACGCTCCATTTTCACAGCTCCTGTTTATTAAGCACTTACTACACACACCAACAGTGTGCTAAGTAAGGGTCAAGTCAGGACCCCCAATACCAGCAGAATTAAAATTCAGGCACTGATGCCATTAGCTGTGTTTGAAAAACACAGAGGTAAAAGAGGCCTAAGCAGGAATGTGTTTTGCTTTGCTGCAAAAATCCAAAGGAGAAAATGAAAGAGAGAGGGTGGGGGGAGAGAGAGAGAGAGAGAGAGAGAGAGCAGGCTGATAAAGAGCCCATGGCCAGGTTGGGCAGAAGCCCCCTAGAAGAGTGAGCTGGTACCTGGAGGTGGCCAGGGATTTGGAAAGCTGATTTGGGATCAGCATTTGTTGAAGAAGTTTGAAGAGCCTGAGAGAAGCGAAGCAGCTTGGAGCACTGGAGAGAGAGGAAGCAAAGAGAAGATGCTGGAGAAAGACTGGACCTTGCAGAGTGCCTGCCTCAGGTGTGGAGGGGCAAGGGGCACCATCATGGACATGTGTCTTGGGAACCTTTGGGACTGAGAATGGTGACTGGGGTAAGATAACTGCCACTTGTGGCTTGAAGGACTTTTTGTTTTTCCTGTTAATTTCTCTTGTAAATAAAAGTCTGTTAAACTGCATTTGACTGGCAACTGCTATGCGCGGGTGACACAAACCTGAGGAAACCTGGGTGGCAGAAGCTGCTTTTCAAAAATACCACTTTTTTCCTTTGGCTTGTTGGTTGGAGGCTTCTGCCACTTTTGACCTGATTTCTCTCTAGGGCTTAATGTCATTCTTCCTGATTAAATCACACAGTGAACCCCATGGAGGGGGAGAGTTTTATCTTCATTGTATGGCTAAGGGAATACAATTCTTTGGTTACTGGAGATATTTCAAATCACACAGCAGATAACATGGCAATTCCAGCCTCCAAACCCAGGGCTTTCTGACCCTGGAACTCCCCTCTCTCCCAGGGTTGCTATGAGGGTTAAAAGCATCGTAAGGGAGATGGGCCTTCTGTACTGGAGATGCGATTAACAGCTGTGGCTTGATAGCTGCGCCAAAGGAGTGTCACTTCTTCCCACCCAGCTTGAGAGCTGCCTGGAGACAGGAGAAGGAACCCGCCCTGCCCAGGGAGTTGCATCAGTCCCAGTGAGCATCCGGCCCCAGTGTCTGTCTGGGGACGCACACCGCTGGTGCTCAGCTGGGAGAAAGGCGGCTAATGACGACGAGCAAGGGTGGGTGTGCAGTGCACAGCTGCTCCTGCCAACCACGTTTTCACTCTAAATGTTCACAGCTGACAGAAAGAACACTGTGGGGAAGAATTACCCACTCCAAGCCGGCACAGTGGCTGGATGGCCAAGTACAGGCTGCAGAGAGCCGGAGGCTCACGGAGGCCGAGGGTACAGCGAGGCTATGGCTGCAGGCAGACTGAGCCCCTCACAGGGCAATGCAAGCCAAATGCATAGTGTGACGCAGAGGGAGTGGGTTGGTGGGTGCCAGTAAAGGTGCCCAGAAGATGCCCTCCAAAGCCTACCCAGAAGAACAGTCCTGCTTCGAATGGAAAGTAAGGTTCAGACCACTGGTCCATAGGTCAGAGGCTTGCACTGTCTAACTGGTTCCATCTGTGTGGAGGGGAAAAGCTTACTTCAAAAAAAAATGAGCATAGAAAGAATGCCTTGGGCTGGGCATGGTGGCGTGTGCCTGTAATCCAAGCGCTGGGAGGCAAGAAGCCTGGGATCGCTTGAGTTCACGAGTTCAAGATTACCCCAGGCAACATAGCAAGACCTGGTCTCGAAAAAGTAGCCAGGTGTGGTGGCGGGCACCTGTAATCCCAGCTATCTGGGAGGCTGAGACTGGGGATTGCTTGAGTCCGTGGGACTGGGACTACCCTGGGCAACATAGAGAGACCTAGTCTTAAAAAATAATAATAATAATGTCTTGGGACTTCCATGTGCTGGTGATGATTTATTTTCAATTGTCCAGAAAACGGCTTAAAGCGAGGAAGATGATTCCTTGCAAGCGCAGCCAGCTCAGGAGAACTGGCAGTGAAGACAGGTGTAGACAGCCAGGACCTGGGACCGCCAGCTGAGCACTTCTGCTACCTGGCCAGGGAGGGCAGATGGAGGTGTCTTCCTGGACAGGAGGAGCAAGAAGCGAGATGGAGAGGAGGGCAACTCCCAGAAGATTCCTGCAATGGCTCTGGGAGTTGTGAAGGACTGGAGCTGATCAATGCAGATAGTATTGGCTTGTGTGTGGTATGCAAATGAACCCAACAGGGACAGATTATGCTCCGGGGTCACCACCTGTGATAGTCTAATATCTTGCATTTTGAGAAGGGTTAAGAGAGGCTGACTTAGTCCTTAAAATACCTGAGTGGGCGTCAACGGCTTTGAACGCCATTATCTCAGATCTGACTCACTGCGGGCAACATTAATTTCCTATTTACAGAATCACTTTCCAGCACATGATAGATCCTATTTATTCAATTTGCCACCCACCTATCTGTCAGATGTTACTGATGACCAGAGGCTTTGCAAATATGCAGCTTTCCCACACATTGGCAAAAGCTATTTTCCTTTGATGATGGTCTTAGGTGGTAGCAGTCAGTGGTCTCAAATCACATTAAACAAATACCCAGACCATGAGTTGTTAAAAAAAAGACTCAAAGTGTTGGGGTGGGGAGGGTAGAGGAACCTGTCACAAAGAAGGTCATGGATCAGATGGGGATTTCACCACAAGATGGTCCAATAGCCTGTATCAGCCCAGGCTACAGCTGCTTGATTCCTCACCCTCATTCACGAATGTACATTTAATGCTCTCATGGTTCTGTAAGACTTTCAGAGAGCTGAGAACTGGCTCAAGGACTCCACCAGCTCAAGAGAAGACCCTGGAGGACGGAAGTTGGTATGGAAACCTCATTTCCTCCACAGACAAGACTGTGCCATCAAGCAAACAATGACAAGCTCATTTGTCTCCTCCATCTTAAATTGGGAAGGACTAGTCTAGTCCACACTGACTGAAAAATTCAACATAGTTATGCTGGTCTTATTGTGCCTCTTGGTGCCAAACGAGGTTTTCTTTCTTCTTCTCTCTCTCTCTCTTTTTTTTTTTTTTTTTTGGCAAGTCCCCCTCCCCTTGGAGGCTATAAGTCAAGGGCCTTCCATCCCTTGAAAGACATTCCCAGTAGCTACTATCCCCCACTTTTTCCCTTCCTTTATTGTTGTGACATTATTTGTGCAACACATAAAAATCAGCAGAGAGTCAAAACAGAATCTGGTCTTTTTAAATCCATGGTTTTAATAACAGCAACAAAAAAATAATCAGAATTAAATCACCAGAATAAACCCAGACAGCCCAACGATGCTGCCAAGTCAACCAGCTTTCCTTCCCCCAATCCATGGCTACTGAAAAGCGACAGGAGGGAGGAGGGAGCCATATTCATAAAGGGGCAAATGTGATCACCTTACAGACGATACAATAGGGATTTGACCCCCAAATCCCTCCACTTATCATCATGTCATGCTTCTGTCCCACCCTGCTCTATCTGGATGGACAACTCAGTCCATCCCTGGGCACTGTGGGCGGGCAGAGCCCCAAAGGAGGGGCACTGATTGCTGCAAAGAGTTGCAACGACAGGCTGAATCCAGGGCTCTCAGGTCCCTGCACAACCCCACAGTGGCTGCTGCTCCTGTCTGCGCTTGGTACACAGCTGTCCTTCCGAAATCCGGTGGTAAGTGGAGCAAAAGCCTGCAACCAACAAGCCACATTCAAAACACGGCTTCTGCCACTCAGGTTCCCGCAGGTTCGTACCACCCGCACAGCAGTTCCCAGTCAAATGCTGTTTAACAACAGGGTTTATTTACAAGGGAATATGAACAGGGAAAACAAAAAGTCCTTAAAGCCACAAGTGGCCGGTTACCTAATCCCAGTCACCATGCTGTCCTTAAGGTCCAAACACATGTCCATGATGGTGCCTCTTTGTTCCTCCAAACCTTAGGCAGGCACCCTGCAAGAAAGTCCAGTCTTTTTCTGCATCTTCTCTTGGCTTCTTCTCCAGTGTTTCGAGCTGCTCCGCTTCTCCAAGCTGCTTCAAAATTCTTTCACAATTGCTGATGCACAAATCAGCTTTCCAAATCCCTGGCCATCTATCTCCAGGTACCAGCTCACTATGCCACCTTGCTGTGGTGCCACACTCTCCACACGGGCCATTCTTCTTCCGGCCACCATGACTCCTCACCACCTCCAGCTCACTCTTCCAGGGGGCTTCTGCCCAGCCTGCTCACTCAGGCTACTCTTCACCCACCTGCCGTTCTCATGTTTCGCTCCTCAAACGTCTCTCTCCCTGAAAGTCTGTCTCTCTAGTCACTGCTCCTTTCCTTTTTATCTTTTTTTTTTAAAACTAAAAGCCAAAGGCTCCAATTTCCCTCTACACACCCTCTAGGTGATACATTCTCTCTTCCCACTTTTACTTTGTTTGCAACAAAGTACCCTTCCTGTTTAGGCCTCTTTTACCTCTGTATTTTTCAGACACAGTTAATGGTATCAGTACCTAAATTTTAATACTGCCCATGTTGGGGTCCCAGCTTCACTTCCTGCTGCCTTCAAGCACAGAGCTTCTAGTAAAAACCCAGCTTTTGTCTGGAATCTCACCCCTCCCCGCCAAGGTGGTCTGGTTGGGACTGGCCCCATGGGGAACGGAAGGGGACTGAACACACTGCACTCCTCTGTAGCAAAGGCTGGTCCTGTGAAGGGCAATCTCTGAACTCTTGCACACACCTAGACTCAATCCAGTATGGTTACTGGAGCCACCAGGAAAGACGGTCTTGTTTCCCCTGGAGTTCAGCCTCAGAGGACAAAGTCCTGGAGCAGCTGCAGCCATCCTGTCACCATGAGGTGAAAGTGAGACAAAGGAGGGAGCCTACCTAGAGAACACAGAGCAGAGAGGTTCAGGAAAAAGTCACTGAAACTGTGGATTCAGCTTTGTCCAAAGTGGAATTCTCCTTCCACTTTCCGGGTAAGTCAGTAAACTCCCTATTGTTTCAGCTTGTTTGGAATGAGTTTCTCTTGATGGCAGCTGATAATTCCCCAAATATATTTTTCATGCCAATGATTGCAAATGTAACCATTCGTGTTAAAAAGTTATCAGGGGCTTTCCATCATCTACAGTTAAAATTCCTGGTCCCCAAGGCAATCCACAAGATCATCTCTGCTTACTTTATCACCTTCATTTCCAGTTGCTACCTTGTATAAAACTCTTCTTCTGTCAATTTGGTACTCTTTTTCCCCTGAGTATTCAGAGCCCACAGCCACCTCGAAAAGAGTGTTCTTCCATCAAGAAGCTGCTCTACCAAAATAAAAGGCGGGGAGTCAGGCCCCCAAAGCCAAGGACCCAAAACATACTGCGAAGGATCAACAAAATGTGGCAGAAAACAACGGAGATGACAGCCACCAAGAAACAGGAAGCATTGATACAATCCAAAGGTGCTCAGATTGGCCTACAAAGGCAAAAGGAGTACTGGAAAAATAAACAGTATACTCTACTATGTTCCAAGAAATCACACCCTAACCCAGGATGAGGACATAGATCCAGAAAGAAAAAAGACCAAAGGGCTACACATGGACAAACAACAATAAGAAAGAGGGCAGAGAGACCAGAGGGGGCGTGGTGGGGGGGTATTCCCATGGGGGATCAACTATCATATAATCATGCATTGTATTGCATTGTAAAAAATGCAAAAAATTTTTAAAAAGTGTTTTGTTTTTCTCTTAGGAATAACTTGTCTCATCCACCCCAGCCCAATGATCTCTTTTCTCTGAAGTCTCATCATACTCATTGCCTTGAGCTTTTCTCGAGTGCTTGACATAAGCTACCTTACTGCTCTCTTTCAACCACTATTGAACAGGAACCTATGTTCCTGCCTGGCACAGTGCTGGGTACTGAGGCATGAGATTATCTGTCTTCAAGGAGCTTGCAGACCACTGGGCGAGTCCATAGCTAAATTGAGAGACATGGGACCAGGATGAGGGATGAGCTGTGAGATAGAAAGAACACTTTTTATCTCGTCTCAACCCCTTTGGCACACCAGAGGGTGACCTATAGCCAGTCCCTTACCTGTGACACAGTCTCCTAACCTCTTTGGAATGTTTCAGGAGACCTATGACTAATATGATGATGATGATTTGCCCCCAGAGTTAGATTCCTATGTTATCACCTGTACCCCTGCTATTTGTCATGTACACTTTGGAATCGAGTTTCACCTTCCCTACTAGATTATTATGATTATTCCCTGGCAAACTATATAAGGATGTCTACAATTGCATTAAATCGGACCAATTGTGGTCCCGGTCTGTGAGCTGATTGCTCTCTGATCGTCATCAATCTCTTCTGTCTCATTTCTTCTTCATTCCTCACATGACTCCCAACACTAAATATTTATGTAAATAGTATTATATAATTACAATAAAATAGTAGCCCCCAAAAGTCAAGGCTTTACATATTAAAAAATACTATGTCTATTATAAGGAAGCATAAGAAGGAAGCCTAATCTGAGTAGCAAAGGACAGAGGTTTCCCTGAAAAAAGAAACCATCAAAGAGGTCAGTGTGACTGGAAGGTGGTAATTGGGTAGGGAGGGGCTGGATCTGGGGTTCCAGAAGTCAGCAGAGGCCAAGTCTGTGGACCATCAGAGGGCTTGGGAAGGACTCTCAACTTGATCTACTAACAAAGGCCTTGGAGGATTCCAGAGAAGGAGGTTGACCAGTTATGGGCTTAACAGATCACTCTTGTTGCCTTGTGGAAAATGAGTTGACAGACAACTGATCCAGCAGTATGGGATATAGTGGTGGTGACTTGAACTTTGGTGATAACAGTCCAGAGAGAAAGAACTTAGTGGAGTCCAATTAAATTCTGAAAGAAGAAGCTATGTGAACTAGTGACTTGTTGGTCAAGGGGTGTGAGACATGGGAGACTAGCAGGGTGATTCCCAGGTCCTGGGCTTCAGTCACTCAGTGAAGAAAGAAAACACAGGAGGGAGAGGATGCCTGAGGGTTGCATCAGGTAAGTTTAATTTGAAGCATCTGTGGAATAAGCACATGGGTTAAGTAGATATTTGGACATACAAGTTTCGAGTTTAAAAGAAGAGTCTAGGGCCAGGCATGGGGGCACATGCCTGTAAGCAGCAGCCTAGGAAGCTGTGTCGGGGACCAGGGATCACGGTTTGAGTCCCACTTGGGGCAATGTAGCGAGACCTAGTTCCAAAAAGAAATAGCTGGGCGTGGTGGCGTGTGTCTGTAATCCCAGCTACCTGGGAAACTGAGGCTGGGGATTGCTTGAGTCTGTGGTACCCCGGGCAACG
>PVHY01012206.1:0-45323 GCA_004024945.1 Uropsilus gracilis
ACATGATTCCTTCTAGTTCCATTCATGTTGCCACAAATGATGTTTGTCCTTTTGATTGGTGGGTGATATTCTATTGTGCAAATATACCACAACTTTTCCATCCATTCTTCATTTTGGGAAATTTGGGTTGTTTATATATCTTGGCTATTGTAAATAGAGCTGCAGTAAACATAAGAGTACATATTGTTTTTGTATCCTTTAGGTAGATTCCAGAAGTGGGATTGCTGGATCTAATGGCAGTTCCATTTTCAGTATTTTGAGGGTCTTTCCTCCACACCGTAGTGGCTGAACCAGTTTGCATTCCTACCAGCAGTGTAAAAGTGTTCCTTTTTCTCCAAATCCCACCAGCACTTCTTGTTGCCTGCTCTTCGTGTTTTGTTTTGTTTTTTAATGTGCCATTCTTACCAGTGTGAGGCATTATCTCATTGTGGTTTTGATTTGCACATCCCTGGCTATTAGTGATGTTGAGCATTTTTCCTTGTCTGTCGATCATTTGTATTTCCTCTTTGGGAAATTATCTTTTAAGCTCTTCTGCCCATTTTTTAACTAGGCTTTTTGCTTTGTTTTTCTTGAGTCATATGAGTCTTTGTAGATCTTTGATATCAGACTCTCATCAGTTGAGTGGATTGCAAAATTTTTTTCCCATGTGGTTAGGTGTCTCTTTGGACTATTGTCTCTTTTGCTGTACAGAAACTTTTTAATTTGATGTAATCCCAGCTTATGTTAATGTTTTCCTCCTTTTTTTGCATGTATAGATGTGTCCTAAAAGATTTCTTTGTAGTACAGGTTAGAAGACACTTCTTACTTTCATAATTTAAATGTACCAATTAAAACTGCATTGCAACTTTATAATTTTGATATCATCAATTAAAATACAAATTGTATTTTATATGTAAGTACAACTCCAACATTTATATTCTATGGGCAGGTTTTTTGAAGGACTACTTCCTGTAATGAAACAGTCTTATTTGAGACTGATTACAGGACTAATGGAAGGAAACCAAGATCCCAAGCGTACATACCAGACGTGGCCTTGAAGGAATGTTACCCTTTCCTAGACCCACAGAGGCACAGGACAAACATTGAATAATTTTCAGAGCAGTGAATAGATCATTTTAGAGGTATCCCACTAAAGTAGAACCTACATAGGTAATTATTTGCCCCTTTTTTATTCCAAAGATGCTCAGAGACAAATCTAGTAAAACATCTTTATGTTTATGGATTATTCCTCTAGCTTAAAATAAATTGTTGCATTCTTTCCTACAAAGCTGAGTATATTTAAGTGCAGTATGAGCCAGCTCACTTCTGGATAGGGTGTCAGGAATGTGATGTACCCACTCAGAGGCTAAGACCCCTCTACTGGGTTATGAGTGGGAGAAAGTTCCTGGAGAGAGTGGGACTAGAAGTCCTTGCAACAATGTGCTCAGTGAGCCAAGGCTGACTGAGATTCACTGGGAGAAAACCCTATAGTCTGGAATTAGGTCAGAAACCCCATCTTCTTGCAAACCTGAGAACAGAGGCATGTTTTCATGTTTTCATCTTCACGGTCTCTACAGTTTCTAAAGCACTTGGGTCTCACAAGCAATAAATGAAAACTCCATATAATGATTTATATGGTAATGAATATACAGATGAACATGTGAACAGAAGATGGATAGAGCAATAAACTCTTGGTGTCAAGGAAGGGTTTAGAACTTTTTAGTGTGACCCTGTGAAGTTCTTTCACAAAAACTCTCAAGTCTTTCATTTGCAAGTGTCAAAAACAGGATTTTCCTCAGAGAAGTATGTTCTCGTTCATCATGGAAATCTGTCTCCTGCACCTTCTGGTCTACTTACCATGTGCCTTCCTATATGTCTCAGACCCCTCCAAAGGAATGCTTACCCTCTGAGGATCACCTGGGAACAGGGAAGGATATTCTGGAAGCTGGGCAATTAGGAGACACCCTCCACAGAAGTAACATTGGGAATAGCATCCCAGAGCAGTTCCAGAGTCTCCCAGCAACGGTACCTCAGGGATACCAAGCAGACACCTGAATCTCCTTGCTGTGCTCACTCAGCTGTCACCCAGCTCATTGTCCTCTCTTCTCATCTCCATTTCATGCGTTTCTGACCAGGGTTTTTACTGCTTCTTTCTCTATGTACTTCTTCCATTTATCTCATCTCACTGCCATTTGTTTACATGCCAAGGTCACAAAAGCAAGATCTTGGGGACACAAACCTGGAGTGGGTCATCATGTCCATGGGCCTCCATCTATTGAGTAATCAAGTGTAGGCTGGCTCTGGTGCAAGGGCAGTGGGTCACACCACCATCAAAGCTGCATAAGACCCAATCAATGTGACTCCTTTTTGGGATCTAAGGTACAGCTCCTCTCGTTAAACAACAGATCTCAGAGAGCACTGCTGAAGTAGGCAAATGTCCTGTTTTAAAGTGGTCATGACATCCCATCCTAATTTAAGTGATAGTTTTGTAATAATTTCTCCAGAGAGTTCCAAAGCTGCTTGGGGAAGAGACCTGATCACCTCAGTTAATTAACACATCACAGGACTTATACCTTCATCTTTTTGTGTCAGACTGAGATCTGAAATGTTTAACATTCAACAGCAAGCAGTTAATGACAGAAAAAGAATTTTTCTTTAAAAATAAATCTTTTTAAAATAAGTAGACTATTAAGATCTACTTAGTGGTATTCCAAAGATAGAATTTGGCTCAAATGTCAAAAATTACTAGAAACTAATGTTGACTCAATGTAAAAAAAAAAAAATTCTAACTAGAGCTATTTGCCAGAAAACAGGCTATAAGTCACTATTACAAATTAGGAAGAAGCAACTAATTTATCATGCTATATAGCATGATCATATTTAAGAATTTGATATTTTTTACCCATTACACATACTAATTTCAGTTCTCACAGCTCCAAATGTTAAGCAGTCAGAATAGACAGCCTCAAAAATCCTTCCAATTCTGAGCCTATATTCTCTGGCACATCTGCCTCCTTACGTCCAAATTTAATCTAGGTTTATTCTAACATGGAACTTAAACATCACCTTTGCTTAAAAATACATTTTGGGGGCTTTGAGAAAACTAAACTCACACTTATCTCTGCCTCTCCCCAAACCCACTCATGAAATGGCTAAGGTGGAGACTACTTCAACAATCTGCTTGAGTTTGATTCACTGTCTGTAACACAGATGATGTGTTCAACACAGACCTATTTGAGTGTGTTTTGGGTTGCCTGTGAAGCCACCATTTTGCCAGAGGCAGCTTTGGCTTGGAGCAGGGTCTCTGCTCAGTGGATACCACCTCACAGAGGACATCTGATCAGCTGCTGGGCTGCAAATACTGAGTTTTCCCTATTCTTAATCCCTGTGTAAACAGACCCTATTACTGTTGTTCTCTGTGCACCTGCTTTTGGTTCATGTCCCGTGTTCTTAAGCATGTGGGTGAGAACCCAACAAATGAGTTAGTCCTGGTTCCTCAGATGTTTACTACACTAAAAGACCATTTTTCCCCTTAAAGATTTTGTAAATCTCTGCATAAACTTTGCTTTATTAAACATGATAAAAAGTGATCATGACTCTTTCATATACTAACACTAGCACAGACCTGCTTTTCCAGTGTTTGAAATGGAAGTCAAATGGTGTCAGCCTGCTGTGAACATTGTCAGGATAAATCTTCCACAAAAGTAATTTTTTTCCCAGTATTTAGTAATTCATGGCAATATATTTCTGGTTTAATATTGAGGATTTTTCCAGTTATGCATGAATGCTGGCAACTGAGCAATTTTTGACAATTGTTTAAATAGGTAATGCTGAGTTTAGGTTTAAATAGTAAACTGGCCCTTTGGTCTTTTTTTTTTTTTTCTTGATCCATTTCCTCATCCTTGGTGGGGGTGCAATTTCCCGGGACTTGGCAGAACGTGCTGTTTATCATTCCTGTACTGCTTTTGGAGCACCTTTGGTCTTGGTGGGTCTCATCTCCACAGTTTGTGCCACATTTTGTTGCAAAAAGAAAGGAGGTAAAGTGACCAGGGGAGGGGGGGGTATTTCCATGGGGATTAGCAGTTATTCAATCATACATTGTAAAACATGCAAAAATATAATTAGCTGCTTTGGAGGCTTAGTCACCTTCAACAGGTTCCATGATATATAATATATATTTTTTAATATAAACTCCCCATGTGATTCTGATATACTCAAATATGAATTTGTAGAGCAAATTAAATAAATCAACTCATTTAATTTTCTAAAAAAAATAGTAAACTGGGTGTTTGTCATTTGCTTAAAAAATATATCTTTGGTAAATTCTTCCCAAAGTGGGGAACAAAAGATATTCTAGAAATATAATGGTGGGAATCCCAGGCCCCTCCTATAAATGTGATCATTATTTTGTCTATTATTTGCTATTTCTATGTATCCACTCTCATTTGTCCCTTTTCTTTTGCCTTCTTTTGGGGTAATCAAGTATATTTGGCATTCCATTTTACTTTCACTAATGGCTCTTTTGCTGTTGCACTGAGCTGCAGTTTTAGTGGCTGCTATCTATGACAGTAAATATGTATTCCTAATTTATCAGTCTATATTAATTTATACTTCATGTATAATGTAAGAAACATAGAAAACATGATCCCCCTTTCTTCATGTATTATGTACTACTGTAAATAGTATTTACACCTGTTATCCAAAAATTTTTTTAATTACTTGTTATATTGGTTTTACAACCAAATTTCCTTTTGTTTGAGCAGGAGGGGGTGTGAGGGAAGGCAGAAAGTATAGTTATTGGAAGGTAAAGTCTTCCTTCAATTACATGGTGTTCTTCCACTTATATTTTTGGAAAATAATCTACACCCTGTTTTAAGAACTAAAAGAGAATGTTAAATCTGTGTCAGATTTGCATAGATGTTGAAATGACATTATTCACAGATCACTTTTCAGGTGGTTTTTCCATTGGAAATTTGAGAAAGTTAAGAGAAACCCATCTCTTAGCTAGAACAGAACATTTTGTCAGTAAAAACAAAAAATTCAAACTAAAACATAATTTTATCACAGGTTCAGATATAGAAAGTAACGTTGACACCTACTATGAACTTCAAAGATTTAGCCTCTAATATTCTCATTTTCAGAGGCAAAGACTGAGAACTGGAAAATTCTTAAGTTATTATTAAATAACCTCAAAGCAACAAAACCTGTATCCGTGCTTAACGGGTAGAGGCTGTACAATTATCTAAATTTTAATTATGTAGAAAATTAAGCTCAATTACTCTGATGTACTAAATAAAGTGGGGTTTTTTATTTTATATATTGTCTAAAACTGCTGTATGTGACAAGGCAGATATAATGCGTGGAAATAAGCTTCACTTGCCAATGAAAAGGCCTTTTCACACATCTTTAGAATATCATGATCAGTAATACCACAAAAAGTGGTATTACTAAAAAAAGGTATCCTAAAAAAAGCATGATATGATGATTACATTCTCTTGTTAATGTGAATGTCTATGTGCTTCTCAAGATCAAAAGCTGGAAGCTTAAAGCTGTTTTTGCAATAAAATTACTACGGATACCTACTCAGGTTATTCTACTTTAAGTTAGTTCATGCAGTTGGATTTCCTGTCAAACTTTGTAGAACCTAATGTACCTTAAACAAGAAATCCAATAAAACATCTAAATTCTATACCAAGTTTCTCTATTTCAGTGAATTAATTCTAACAAGTTGAGAAGAGACTATTGGGCAATAAGAATCAAAAGAATTTTAAAGGAAAAATATGTAAAAACAGGGAAAAATAATTCAATTCTAAAATATTCTGTGTAAACTGAGTTAATACAGATATAGTAACACATTTCATAATCATTGTACTTTGTTTAGACTGTTTAAGATGCTTAAAAATGCTTACCAAAACTTGTTCGACTAAATGCATATGATAATACTTATAAGCGTTAATTACTTGGATTTCATTAGAATTATAAGTCAACTGTTAGCTGTAATAGATTTGACCCAGCAATCAATCTTTTGGGAATCTACCCAAAGGAGACCTCAATGTGGGTACAAAGGGACACCTGTCCTCGGATGTTTACTGCAGCACTATTACTAATTGCAAGGACATGGAAGCAACCCAAATGTCCCAAAACAGAGGACTGAATGAAAAAAGATGGAATATCAATTAAAAATGACAAATTTGATGATTTTTTGGTAACATGGATGTACCTAGAAGATATCATCTTGGCAGAAACAAGTCAGAAGGAAAAAGAAACAAAAATGGTTTCACTAATATATGGACAATCAAACGGGAGTACACAACTGGGGGAGGGGACCAGCTGGAGTGACCAGGGAGGGGAGGTGGTGGATAACCCGCAGGGATCACAATGATGTGAAATATATATGTAAGTATATAATTTAAATAATTTTTAAAAATTTAATTAAAAAAACGTAAGTGGCTTTAAATTTTCAGGAAGTTTATCACTAAAAGTTAATCAAAAGCCGTAAGGAAAATCTGAAAGGGATTGTTTTTGTACTGTTTAGCTCTGTCAGTTGAGTTTATTAAAGGGATAATAATAAAAACAAGGACATGGAAAGGAATGCCTCTTCTGTACAGAGTAGTTCTTGGGAACTTAAGTTCTAATGACTTCCACCAGAATGACTGTCACTGATAACTAAAACCACAACCTGTGATCTCAAAGAATCTGTTCTTAGGGGATCAGAAGACCACCTAGACTTAAAATCTATTAACTGTATATATATATATATATTCTGTATATATATAACTGTGTGTATATATATAACTATATATATATAACTGTATATATATAACTATGTTAATAAAATAACATGAAAAGTGACCCTTTGCTAATGCTGAATCTGTGATTACCACTGAGGGGAGTTTTACATATTTTTCTATGTCCTTAAAAGTAAAAAAAATCTAGGTTTAAGCAATTTTTAATGATTTTAAACTTTCAGTCTTCAAAATATTGACTTCATGAGATTACTTTCTTAGCAAGTATGAAGTTAACTCACAGACCAAGAAAAATATCCATCATTTTAACTACTCTCCTCACAAGATATCAACATTGAAAAATGAAACAATGTTTGATCATTAAACGGTTAGTTGGATCCTATAACTGCCATTCTATAAAGAAAAATCAACAAAATATATTATTAGCCATATCATGTTGATCAACAACGTGATATTTACATAAGTACTAGAAATAAGAAGTGAAAATAAGGGATGAAAAAATGAGAATTAGGGAGACTAGTTGGTGAGACTAAAAGCAACAGACTGTGATTTGGAAGAAATAATGTATATCATCCTGTTGAAGGCTTGTAATTCCACAATAAAAATATCTATCAGTAATAAATTTAACCAAAAAGAACTGAAAGACAACAAACTTTAGCTATTAAAATCCAAGAATAAAATAATAGAAAAGCAAATCTTCTTGCATGAAGTTACAAAGTAATTTAAAATGCTTTAATTTAAAATAATTTAAATTTATTTTAAAATAATTTAAGTTATCTAAACATTAGCAGAGGGTTGTATATGTGTGGACAGAGGGACAGATGGTATAACTATATACATAATATCAAAATATTGATTTGGGATTCACTACTCTGTAAAAATTCTAATTTGGTGGAGAAAATAGGTGAGATTATTAAAATACAAGTAAGACATAAAAGAGAAACATTTGAAGTGTGAATCCTTTAATAACTATGTTAATTCCCAAAGAACAATAAATACAGAATTACAAGCAGTATAACAGTTATATTTTCACCTACTTTCATACAACTTAATGGGCAAACACTTTTATCAGAAATCAGCACTGGGAAAAGCTACACAACATATGGAAATTATTAAGCAAAATAAAAAATTATTTGCTCATGACACTACTGAGATTCACACTCCAGGATGTTCCATCAGAGGTACAGAGGAAAGGCTGGAGATTCCTGGGGCTGCAGGGCACAGTTCAGCTTCGTGCAGCAGCAGTCTGAGGTTGCTCAGATTGGAGCTGTTTACCAAGATATTCCCTACAAAAAACAACAATAATAATAATAATAAAATAACAAAGCAAATCAGAGTGAAAACAACAAAAACTTCTTTGAAAATAAAAATACAACATAACATACACTGTCAAATATATTTATTTTAGTATCTAGAAAAAAATTGCCCCAGAAAACTAACCTTTTCCAAACTTCAAGGCACCATATTATGTGAATTTAAAATACTGACTTACATACACAGACAAGTCATATACACAGAAATAAGCAATTACACGTATGATTATGAGACAATGCAATTATTTTCAGGCAATGCAATTATTTCTACTATTTTGGTAAAAAGTCTTGTTTACTGCTAATCTGTAATCTAAGAAATTCAGAAATCAACTTAAATGAGTCCAAGTAAATGAACTGACACATAAAAAGCAAATGGCTTCAGAAAGCACATTACCCACTCCTAGAGCAAATGAAAAAAAAATAATCAATGAATGTAATGTCAAGGTCACACCACTTTCAAAATACCAGCAATAACATAAGTCAATGCTACCTCAAATTTTAAAAATTGAAAAATTTTTTTAAAAAGATCAAACTGTATATTTACTGTGCACTGGCACAATTTAAAACCTTGATAAAAACGTTCATACTGAAATCACAGAACAATTACAAGAACTGAGAGGTCTCATTTTACAGATGAGGCAACTATGACTTAGAGCAGCAATTGCCAAGCTTTTTAAACCATATTTTCCTTCAGAAAATAAACTGAACATACATCTGCAATATGTTTATAATTAGTTCTAATTACAAATATGTATCATTGTTAATTTCAGCACAGAAAATAATCTTTCCTATTTTCCTATTTCCTAGTTTCCTTTCTAAACTTGTTTTTAAACTACCTAATTAGGACAAGAAAAAGATATTCTTAAAAAAATATTTAAAAGTTTCCCTCCTATAAAAAGAAAAGAGCATAAGTTTTGAACAGAAACCAGCTCCACATTTCAAGGCTGGTTCAGGGGCCACCCAGGAAGAGGACCCCTCACCCCCTCATGTCCATGTGAGGTTTACAAGATAATGTGAAGGTGTCCTGTGTGGAAGGAGCAATGGGCACACAGAGTGTCAACATCATTTAAGCTCAAGGACAAGAGAGAATCCCAGGACCTGGTAAAAGCCTTTTAATAACCATGCCAACTAATACAAAAGCCATAGTGTCCCAATACATAGAGCAAGCCTAAAAGCAAACCACAAGAGGAGGAAAATGCAAGCAAGACCTCCAAGAAACAATACACGACCAAATGAAAGACAATCTCCAGAACCCTATAATGATGACATAGAAGAAATGCCTTATCAATAAAATAATTCAAACTTAGAATGACAAAAATACACAGACCTAAGTGAAGAGATAGAAAAATACATAAAAGAATGCATCAATAAGAGCGACACCATTGATGAACTAAAGAATGAGGCTGAATCCCTAAAAAAGAAACAAAGATACAGGACATAAAAACAGTTATAGAAAAGCTCAAAAGTAGGGAAAAGTCATGAAAACAGATTAGATGAAATAGAAGAATGAATCAATACCCTCAAAGATACTGAAATAGGGAGGATGAAAAGAAAAAGAAAGAAATACAAACAAAGAAGACATGAAAAATTCAGTTTCAGATACCTTGAAGAAATGAAATATTATAGTAATTGGCATCCAGAAATGAAATATTAGAGAAGAGAGAGTGATTAACTGAAAAGATAATTAAGAAATAATGGAGATCTTCCCAAACCTGAAGGAATTTATGAAAATAGACATATAAGAAGCCAGAAGGACATCAAACTACCATAATGAAAGGAAAATTACAGCAAGACACACCATTGTAAAGTTTTCAAGAATTCAAGATAAAGAATAATGAAACTGACTAGAGAATGGAAAACAAGCAACATACAAATGAAAATCTATTAGGTGGACTTCAGATTTCTCTAAGGAGACACTTCTGGCAAGGAGAGATTGGAACCATTTATTTAAAAAACTCTAAGACAAAAAATGCCAGCCAAGAATACTCTATCTAGCAAAGATTGCCTTTCTTTATGAAGGAAAAATAAGATCTATTCAGAATTTTCTCAGAAATTTATCACTACTACACTTCCATTCCAAGAAATCTTACAAGAAGTCTTGAGATCAAAACCAACAGAAGAATAAACAGGAAGAACAAGGAAGTAAATAGAATTTCAAAATGACCATGAAAATGGTAACTTCAGACTCTCATGTATCAATAATCACGCTAAATGTTAATAGTTTAAACTCATCAGTTAAAAGACAAGTAGGAGATTGTACCAAAAAAATAAATCTGACATTCTTCTGCCTCCAGGAAACAAATTTGAACTCTAAAGATAAGCACATACTGAAAGGAGAGGACTGGAAAATAATCCTACAAGCAAATGGCCCCTAAAAGAAGGCAGGGGTAGCCATTCTTATAATAGATAAAGCAGATTTCAAACTAAACAATGTGACAAATGACAAGGAAGGACAAGACTAAATGATAAAGGGGTTAATACACAAAAAAAACAATGACTATTAACATATCTTCATCAGACAATTACTAGCATCACTTAGGCAGACATCAATGAAAACACATATGTGGTGAAACACTTTAACACTCCATTTCACCAAAGGACAGATCAACAAGACAGAAACTACACAAGGACACAAAAGCTCTAAAGGAAAATCTGAACCACATAAACCTAGTATGTATCTATAGGACACTATACTTGCAAGGAAAAGAATACACTTTTTTTCTTCAAATGCACATAGATCAGTCTCCAAAATCGAACATACATTAGGTCACAAGACAAACATTAATACACAAAGATTAAAATACCAGGTTTTTTTTAATCATAATGAAATCAAACTAGAATACAAAAACAAAAAGCAAGTAGATCACACACTACATAGAGACTGAACATGCTACTGAGAGAGACCACTGGGTAAAATCAAAACAAATTAAAACATACATAGAGACTAATAACAAAAATGACACAATCCAGAAATGTATGGGATGCAGCAAAAGTAGTATTTAGAGGTAAGTTCACAGCAATGCAGTCCCATATCAAAAAGCAAGAAATAATCTGAGGAAATAATTTAGTCTCTTATCTCTAGGAACTAGAAAAAGAGCAACAACAACAACAAAAAATCCAAAACCCAATAGCAGACAGAAAATAATAAAAATCAAAACAGAAATAAGTGAAATAAAAACAAAAAAGACAATCCAGAAGACCAATGAAACCAAAAGTTGGTTCTTTGAAAAAATAAATAAAACCGATAAACCCCTAGCAAAGCTCACAAAGAAAAGGAAAAAATTAAAATAAACAGGATCATAAATGAAAGGGGAGAAATTACAATGGCTACAGCAGTACTACAAAGGCTAACTGGAGACTACTATGAGCATTTACATGCAAACAAATACAACAACCTGGAGAAAAGACAAATTCTTAAAATTATACAGCCACCCAAAGTTGAACAAAGAGGAAATAAAGGACTTAAACCAATTATAAGTAGTGAAATTGAAGCTGTCATCAAAACTCTCCCTAAAAATCGAGCTCAGGACCAGACAGTTTCACAACTTCTACCAAACATTCAAAATGAAATAACACCTGTGTTACTAAAACTCTTGCCAAAAATTGAGAAAGGAAAACTACCAAATACATTCTACAAAGCAAACATAAACACCAATGCCAAAACCAAAGAAAGATAACACAAAAATATAAAACTAAGGCCAGTCTCCCTAATGAACACAGATGTCAAAGTTCTAAATAAAATCTTGGCAAATCAAATGCAACAAAGCATAAAAAGCATTATACGCCACAACTAAATGAAATTTATCCCAGGGGCACAAGGATAGTTCAACATTTGAAAATCAATTAACATAATCCATCACATCAACAAGGAGAAAACCAAAGATTTTATGATCATATCAATAGATACAGAAAAAGCATTTGATAAAATTCTGTATCCTTTCATGATGAAAGCCTTTGAAAAGCTTGGGCTCAAAGGAACATATCTCAAAAGTCATGTGTGACAAACTCACAGCAAACATCATTCATAATGAGGAAAAAATGAAATCATTTCCATTAAGATTAGGGACCAGGCAAGGATGCTCACTGTTACCACTACCTTTCAACACAATACTAGAAGTTTTAGCTAGGACAATAAGGCAAGAGAGAGATATATAAGGAATACAAATAGGGAAAAAAAGAAATGGAACTACCATTATATGCAAATAACATGGCACTTTATGTACAGAACCCAAAAAAATTCACTGAAAAACTGATTAAAACAATAAGCCACCTCAGGAATACAGTTACAAAATCAATACACAAAAATCAGTAGCCTTCCTATATGCAAAAAAATCAGTCAGAAGAAGAAAAAATTAAAGAAACCACTCCATTTACCATCACACTAATGAAAATTAAATATTTGGGAATAAACAAAAAGATCTGAGAGACCTATACAAAGAAAACTTTAAAAAAACATTGTTAAAGGAAATAAAAGATATAAAGACATCCCTTGCTCATGGATTATAAAAATTGACATTATCAAAATGTCCATCCTACCAAAAGCAATCTACAGAGTCAATGCAATTCCAATAAAAACTTCAATGACAATGACATTCTTCACGGAACTAGATAAAAAATTACTGAAATTCAAATGAATTAATAAAAACCATCAAATAGCCAAAGCCATCCTAACCAGAAAAGGAAAGAACAAAAGATATTATACACTCCCAGACTTCAAATTATACTGCAAAGTTCTAACAGTTAAACAGCATGGTACTGAAACAAAACAGACACACAGACAGGAACAGAATTGAATGCCCAGAAATAAAGACATATGTATGGTCAACTAATCTACAACGAAGGGTTAATAAACAACTATTGGAAGAATAGATTCTTCAATAAATAGTGTTGAGAAAACTGGATTTTTGCATGCAGAAGAATAAATTTAGACTACTCCCTTACACTATACACAAAAAAAACAACTCAAAATGGATAAAGGACCTGGTAATAAGGTCCAAAATCAGAATACATAGAAGAAAATATAGGCAAAACATTCCATGACCTATACTACAAAAATATCTTTCAAGGCACATCTATACATGCAAAGAAAATGAAGGAAAACAAATAGCTGGGTCTACATCAAACTAAAAAGCTTCTGTACAGTAAAAGCGACAATAACCAAAACAAAAAACATGCAACTGAATAGGAAAAAAATTTTGCATTCCACTTAACCGACAAGGGTCTACTATCAAAGATCCACAAAGAACTACCACAGCTTAACAAAAACAAAGCAGAAAGGCCCCCCCCCCAAAAAAAAATGGGGAGGAGAGCTTAAAATACAGGTCTCCAAAGAAAAAATACAACAGGGCATAAGCATATGAAAAAATTTTCAACATCACTTATAAACC
Source organism: Uropsilus gracilis (assembly GCA_004024945.1). Lineage (NCBI taxonomy): Eukaryota > Metazoa > Chordata > Mammalia > Eulipotyphla > Talpidae > Uropsilus > Uropsilus gracilis. The sequence goes on from PVHY01012206.1 coordinate 13,426, forward strand.
AGGGAAATGCAAATCAAAACCACAATGAGATACCAATATACACCTGTAAGAATGGTTCACATCAAAAACAAAATAACGGACAAGTGCTGAAATAGATGTGGAGAAAAAGGAACATTATTATTGATGGAAATGAAAAATAATCCAGCATTATAGAAAACTATGTGGAAGATCATCAAACTACTGAAATGACACTTTCATTCAATCCAGAAATTCCACTGCTGGAAATCTGGGAATCTACTCAAAGGATACCAAAACATTAATTCAAAAGGACACCTGTACTCACATGTTTGTAGTTGCACTATTTACAATAGCCAGGTTCTGGGAACAACCCAGTCTAACAACAGAACTAAAGAATACAGTTAGGGTGGAAGAAGGGAGAGGGAAATCAGGGAAGGAATGAGCAAAAAAGATCAAGATGATGGTTCACAGGTGTTATGGTAGTGGGAGAACCCTGGGGAATACAACAGTGTGAAATATAAAAATTAACAACAACAGCAATAGTAATAGAAACAAAACATATCTGATAAAAGACTGGATAAGGGAATTTGTAGGCACTAAAAACTCTTTTTTCTTTTTCTCTAATTTTAAACTTTATTTTGTCTGTTTTAAAGTATTCTGGTCTCACAGTGTATATGTGTAGGTCAAAAAATCCCTTGGGGATTGATCAGTAATTAAGTTTAGTTTGCCAGTTCCCTTCTCACCTGATAACACTTAAAATCACTACAAGAGCCACCACAGTGAGGAAGCCTGCAGAAGAATATTTGTGCTGTATAGGTTTAGAAAGCTGACTACAAATTTTACATATCACTCATATATATAATGTATATAGAGTTAAACCTGAAACAAGACATGCTTCATTTTAGCATGACCTTCAAATATTCCAATTTTAAATGTCAAACTATTTAGTGCGAAGGGCAATGGAACATATCACACACATCCCAATATATTTTCATCTTAGGTCCTTGAAAACTTCCAAATGCAAGAAAAGCCTTTCTATGAAAAACCTTTTTTTCCTAAGAAAAGCTCATCTGCTGAAAAACAAATCTTCCAAAAATAGCTCAGCTGTCTTAAGTCCCCTCTCCAGAAGTTTCATTAGCCAAGGAGAACAAACTTATCAAAGAAGGTAGACATCAATACTACACCCAGACAAACTTTATCACAAGCTGCCATGTCTCCCATCTACTCTTCTAAGGACCCAGTCATCCTTCTTAAAACTCATTTATGCTTTTCCAGTAGGCCTACATTCATCTCCACCCTCCCCCAGTAAGATATTAGTCAAACCTGAAATCTAAAGCAATTTCATTGTTTCTGGAATATTTCCCACATACACGTGAGGCATGCATACTAATAAATTTGCTTTTCAGGTGAAAACATTATTTTTTTTATTAAAAAGGTCTCAGTTAAGAACTTAGAAAGTAGGAGGAAATTATTTTCCTCCCCATTAGAATAATTTCTTAGAAAACATTTTAAAATTGCATGCAGTGATAATCACACTACCCTTCCGTAATATGCTTTGGTTCTTTCAATAAAGAAGCAATCTCAAAGTCTATGTTCTAAATGTAAATTTCAGGTCAACTAGCAAGAGAAAAAGTCTCTCAGTTCCCAGTGCTGCGACCACTGGTCCTTGTGGAAGTGTCACACAGAGGTCTACATATGCTCAACCGCTTTCAGTGATATGAAGGATGGTTCATTTTCCATGCTATGTTTCTTTACTTGGAGGATGGGAAGATAATCGATTTCTTCACAAAAGAGGCAATGTTGGAGTAGGATCAAAGTAGGGGGATACTGAAACAGAGTGAAGGCAAGCTGTCCCAGCAGAGAATTTAAAAACATGACCAACCATGGCTTCCACCTTTATTCCCTTATTCCCCTGGTATAATGAGTAACAATCTCTACTACCCCTTTCATTCTTTACTACATACGAGGTGACTGAGTCAGGCATGGAGGAAAAACAGGTCCTCTTTTCCTCCATCTGCTAACAAAGGTTCATACAACTTGGAATTTAGGTAAAAGACAGACACCTGCAGGTGGAAAGGGTTCAACAGAACTTGCATGTCAAGAGCTCAGAGGGAACTCTGTGAGCCTATCTTGAGGTTATTTGGGGGGTGGGGGGATAGGGACAAGAAAAACAATTCTCCTCTTCAACGTTTCTTAAAAATACTATCTTTGCTAAAGAATGTGAGTTAAAATATCAATGGGTGCTGAATTAAGTTCAACTGAAAAAGATATACTGTTTAGTGAATACAGGTTTGGGGGAAATCTGCTCTGTTGAACTTGGCTTATAACAAGTCTGCTTCCTTAATATCAAATGGCAACATGTAGCCAATTAAAACATTCCCAAGACTCACCAACCAAGTCTGCCTCTGAATTCTCGGACACCAAGAACCTGGGCTGAGAATACAGAATGGTCACAACATACTGCATTTCATTATAAGCCAACACAGAAAGTTGATTATAGGTATGCCCATGTAGTATACCCTTTCATCTTCATTCTAGCGAGATATATACTATCTCAAGTACTCAATAATTTACTCAGGAGTAAAGTGAACAGTGCCTTTGGCCAAGCTCAGTTCCAATTCACCAGAGGTGCAGGGACATGGTTCCTATTTTTATAGATTGAAAAATAATGAGAGGGTATGAATAATTTCTTCATTTTAAAGTACATTACTGCCAACCAAAAGGAATAAAAATTATAATGGATATTACTTCATGGGCTTCTTTCATGTCTAAAACAAAATATTCAAGAAGAGTTATCTTAATAAACTGATATTGAATATTGAATCAGCCTTTCTCTACATAAAAAAAATTCTGCAAAATAAAAATTCAACCTGTAATTCACTAAAATAATCCCCATTTTGTAACAGCAATTGATAGCAATTTGATGTTAAAACTTTTTGCTTCTACTACCTGAGAAGCAATATTTGAGAAGTGAATATTTTCTTCTCTTTAACTTCATCCATGATTTAAATCACTTTGCATTCTGATGTCCCTGAAAAAAGGTAATCTAAAGACTCCTCAAACATGAGGCACCTCACACAGAGATGATTCTGTAAGCTAAAATGAATCTATAGAGATTAAGAAATATTCATTTCATTCTCTGACAATGGCCATAAAACATTTACGCTTAGGCATCAGTTTTGACACTGAAAAACTTTTTCCAGCTCCTACAAGGCATCACCTAGGAAGCTGAGATACTAGCAATCTATTAAGTTCTATTATGTTTGAAGTCAGGAAGCACTTAACTTGCCGTCATCATCACTTAATTGTCAAACCCTCACTAAGGTTGTTTAAAGAGTCCAATATCTTTATTCTTCCTTTAGAACTGTATTGATCATACTACCATGTTATTCAAGGTTCTAATTTCAACAGTATACTTTAAACATATGGTAACATCGGCTATAAATTTAATGCCAGAAATCACATGGTAATGTCACTTTAGCACCAGGGAAAAAAACTGAATTTTCCTATACAAGCACATCAATCTATGAAAACTACAGTCTCCTTTATTTTCATTTTTGCCTTGGCTGCAAAGAAGGTAGTCAGAAAACCTACTATCATTTTTAAAATTATTGTTTCTAGTCTTCTTTTAGTGAGTAGATTTTCATTAGTTAAAATTCCATATCCAATGAGTTTAATATAATTATTAAAACTACAACTACAAAATATATTTCTCTTAACCTTCCCCTATTATGTTTTGGAAAACAAGTGGGTATAATACTAACAATAGATAAAGCAGTCTTCTCTAAATCTAAAGAAATTCACACTAGAAAATATGGGCTTTATAGTTGCTTACAACAAAGGTTTCTAGTTGGCAAATAGAAAAAAATAAATTTTTAATATTTTGTATAGTCTTGTATTCAGTGCTAGCCCAATACAGTCTAATTGCAAACTGAGCTAGCTTTTATGATTTTGGATGTTATCGCAATAAAAGCATTTTTCAGAGCTGATTTTCCTTGCAACAACAGAACTATGTTAAAAACTGTTCTCTCTCTTCTGCATCTAATATATGGAAATATATTAAATTCCGAAAGCACATATAGTCAAACTATTTTAAAATCTCAGACTAGACAAAGTAGGGATTAAGATCACAACATGTGCCAGTTTTTAGTTTTGGGTGTTTATTAGGCACTACATTTTGTACTTTTCAGCATAATATACATAAGAGTTCCCATTTTACAAAAGATAAGGAACTAGAGTTCAGCAATGATAAAGGAATGTTGAAAGGTAGAATAATGAGTCAGTGGAAAGATTTAATATTTGAAACCTGAGCCTGACTTTAAAACTCATGTTATTAATGACTATAGTACTACCTCATAGTACATTATTCTACCTCCTACTTAAGATATATTATTTCACATATATGTGAGAATAAAGAGCTTAAGGACATCACAATATAAGCCCTTGATTTATTTTCTCCTATATATTTTCATCATCACTAGCCATTTCATTTCCTAACACTATCTAAATTCAAAGATGAATAGACCTAAAAAAGTGATTTAGGGAGTTAAGAATAAAAGCCAGTGGCTGTAAAAGTACAGTTTATTTATGGGAGTTCTGATCCTAAGAAACAAAAATGTACATTGTAAAAGCAGTTGCATCAAAGTTGTAATGAAAGCAATTTAAACAATGACAGTAATTTTGCCAGTAATAAAATCTTAAAACAAGCTATAAAATTGATGAACAGCCAAACCTAGATTTTTTTTCAAGAATTATCATTTTTACCTATAACTAACCAGCTTTATCACTAGAGCAAGCAATGAGTTAAACAGTTTATCACTTTTCTAACATATGGTTATAATATACAATGTATTGAACCATTCAAAGCATCAGGGTTAGCAATAAATTCTCCTTTTCCTGAAGACTATATTTTTCACAGTAATTTAAGGTCAGAATGGAGAGCAAGGTAAGAGACTGGCCATAAAGATTCAGCCCCCAAATATGAAACTTCATTACACCCCATTATCAATATCCCCCACCAGCATGATATTGATGAACCAATGTCAAAACATCTTTATCATACAAAGTTCACAGTTTTTCTAAGGTTCACTCTTGGTATTGACATGATCCACGTTTCTGAATAAATGCATAATGGCATATATCCATCATTGTAATATCAGAATATATTATATCAGAGTATCATCAGAAACAGAAAATTTTACTGTCTTAAAAATCCTCTGTGCTCTACCTGTTTATCCCTCCAATCCCAGCAACTGATCAGTTTTACTGTCTCCATAGTTAACCTTTTCTAGCCATCATATAGTTAGAATTATAGAGTATGCAGACTCTCTCCACACACTTATGGTTCCTCCATGGCTTTTCATGGTTTAAAAGCTCATTTCTTTTTAGTGCTGAAAAATATTCTACTGTCTGGATGTGAAGTTTATCCACTCGATTAAGAACATCCTACTAGCTTCTGCACTTCAGCAATTATGAATAAAGCAGTGAAAAAATCCATATGCAGATTTTTTGCATGTATGTAAGTTTTCAACCCCTCTGGACAAGACATGCAACTGCTGGATCATAAGGTGAGAGAGAGCATATTTGGTTTGGGAAGAAACTAGAAATTGTCTTTGAAAGTGGTTGTATCATTTTGCATTCTCACTGTATGATAATTCCTGTTGTTTCACATCCTTTATAGTGCTTGAGTGATGCCAGGACAGATTTTAGTCAAACTAATAGGTATGCAGTGATATCTAATTCTGTTTTCATCTGTATTTCTCCAAAGATACACAATGTGATGCAACTTTTGGAAGACTTATTTACCATCTTTTGGTGAGAGGTTGTTTTCTTGCAGAGTTTCAGGAACTCCTATATTTTAGATAATAGTCCTTTATTAAATGTTTATTTTGCAAATACTTTCTCCCAGTTTGTGCTTGTCTTCTAATTCTGTTGTTTTCATTCACAGAGTAGACGTTTTTCATTTTAATAACTCCAACTTCAGTATTTTTTTCATGGCTGTTGCTATTACATCTAATAAGGTATTAACCATACCCAAGGTCATCTAGGTGTTCTCTTACATTGTTTTTCAGAAATTTTATTGCTTTGCATTTTATATTTAAGTCCATGATCCACTTTAGGTAAATTTATACAACAGTTAAAAGGTCTATTTTAGCATTTGGATGTCCAATTGTTCCACCATTATGTTGTAGCAACAATACTTCATTATATTGCAACTGCTTCTTTGTTGTAGATTATTTACTGATATTTACAGGTGATTATTTCTGGACTATTATGCTCCACTATCTATTTGTTTGTTCTTTCACTATTATCATATAATCTTGATTACTGTAGCTTTAGAGTAAATCCTCAAGTTTGATAGTATCATTTCTCTAACTCTGTTCTTCTGCAATACTTTGTTGCAGTGTCTTTTCCTTTCTGTATAAACTTCAGCATCAATACGCTGATGTCCAAAAACTAACTTGCAGGGATTTTTGAGTGCACTGAACTTATAGATCAAGTTGAAAATACTGAGTCTTCCTACTCATGATCATGAATAAAATATCTTTTGTTCATAAAGATTTCATTCATATTTCTCTGGGTAAATTCTAAATATTTCATTGAGAAAAGAATGCTAGTATGGTTTTTTTAGTTTCAAATTCTACCTGTTCATCTGGTAAATGCAAATTAACTTTTATGTATTAATTTTTCACTGTGCAACCTTGCTGTAATTCCTCATTAGTTCTAAAGGGCTTGTTTTGAAGGGACTTTCTATACAATCTTGTCATGTGGGGGGAAAAGACAGTTCTATGTATTTCTTCCTAATCAATATGCCTTTTATTTTCTTGCCTACTGCATTAGCAAAGACTTCCAATATGATTCTGAAAAAGAGATGTGACAGAAAACAGCCTTGCTTGATACTTGATCTTAGTGAGAAAGCTTCACTGTTAAGTATGTTAGCTATACAGGGGTTTTTAATAGATAACCTTGAATAAATTGAGAAAAGTGCCCTCCGTTTCAAGTTTACCTGCGAGTTTTTATTGTGAACAGGTGTTGAATTTTGTGCACTTATTTCTGCATCCACTGGTATGATCATGGGACTAATTTAATCTGTTGATGTGATAGAATTTATAGATATGAAAGGCAAAAATCAACCTAACTGTGGTGTATGATTCTTTTTATACTTTTATATTCAATATGTTAGTATTTTCCTGAGGCGTTTTGCTCCCATGTTTATGAAATATATTGGTCTAAACTTTTCTTATAATGTTTTAACTTGTTTGGCATTGGGATAATGTTGACTACAAAGAAAGAATTAAGAAGTATTCCCTCTCCTACTATCCTCCAAAAAAATATTATAGAAAACTGGGCTAATTTTATACTCTAATGTTTGGTAGAATTAAACAGTGAACCAGGATCTAATGCTGTCTTGGTTACTAACAACTGATTCCAATCAATGGACATAGGCATATTCAGAACCATATACCACTTCTTGTGCATGCTTTGGTACGTTGTGTTTAAAAAAAAACAAAACAAACAAACCATTTCATATAGGTTACCAAACCTAAGAACAAAGCTGTTCATAATATTCCTTTATTATCCATTTCATATTCACAGAATCTGCAGATGTATCCTCTTTCATTTCTGGTATTAGTAATTTGTCTTCTAGAGTTTGAGGCTTATCAATATTACTGACTTTTTCAACAGTCAGTTTGTTTTTCCGCTTTACTGTTTTTTTCTCTACTGATTTCCTGTTTTCAATTTCTTTGATTTTTGTATTACTTCTACATACTTTAATTTGCTCTTCTTTCTCTTCTTGTTCTTCTTTCTCTAATTTGCTCTAATTTCCTAAATTGGAAACCCTGATAAATGATTTTAAGGTAGCTTCATCTCTCTTCTAATTTTATTTTTTAAGTTGATTGCACATATATATACACTTTACATATATGTGTATGTATATATATATATATATTTTTTTTTTAACTAAAATATCTTCATTTCTAAGGTCAAGTTCAGGTTTTCCTATCTACTCCCATCATGGTTCCTTCATTGGGTTCCACTCACGGATGTGCTCTAGAAAATTCACATTTATGTACTAGGAAAGGTTCCTTTTTTGTATTGTATTTAGAATGTAAGACCAATAAGTGCAGAAGAGGAAAGGGTGTCTGATTTATCTTCTTTCAGTATTTAGATCAATGCTTAGAACAGTATGGGTTTAATTTTGAATGCAAAATAGGTAAAGAAATCTATAAAGAAGTTAGAACCTGAAAAAGGATGCACTGTCTTTTATAAGAAAATATACTGAAAGACCTGGTACCAGCAGTTAAATTTATCAACTACTCCAAAATCTGAGCCAGGTAGATGTCAGCACCTTGTGGAGCACGCATCTCTGGTGCACACAGTGCCTGGCGAGCACCCAAGAGGTAGGAAGTCAGTGGAAGTGCCTGGGAGGAGACAACATCCCTGTGAACCCCAGATGCCAGGCCCAGGTGCCAGGAGACAACATCCCTGTGAGCTCTGCAGCACTGATACCGACAAAACAACCAAGAAACAAACACCCACAACCTAGAAAAGAGTGCATACCTCTGCTAAAGGGGAGAGCGAGGCAAGCCCAAGCCAAACTATGGTTACCATTAGCCCTAGCAAAAATCAAGAAATATTAGAACAGCAAGTCTTCCTTAGCAGCCAGAAAGGGGAAAAACACCTAGGAAGAAGGGAGACCCTTCTTTCCAATAGCTGGAAAGTCATATTCAGTGGATAGCCCCACTGACTGCAAGAGAGCACCTTCCAACACAAAAACTTACCAAACCACAAACTCAAGCACGAGGCAGAATAAACATATACAGGTAAAGGACACCAAAAATATACCAGCAAGCACAAGTACTACAGTGGCCCAATGCTTAGAACAAATCTGATGACAAACAGGAAGGAAAAAAGCACAGATTTCAAGCAAGCCTCTCAGGAAATAATGTTCCACCAAAGGAAAGACAACCCTCAAAATTCAATAGTGAGGACACAGAAGAATTAAAATTTCAGTTAGACAAGAAATCCTAACTGACCATAAAAACTTAAACTTAAACTTAAAAAGTTTAAACTTAAAAAGAAAACTGCCATGAGTAATGCAACTAAAGAGCAAAAAAGCAAAAAAGAATTCCAACTCCAATTAAAATAATTAAAGAGTTAAGAGAAGAAACAGAAAAATTTATGAGAAATTTGGCATGGGAAACACAAAGAACTGAAGGATGAGACTGAATTCTTTAAAAAGGGGAGCAAGGAAACCCAGGATATAAAAAGAGCAGTAGAAGAGTTTAAAAATGCAGGGGAAAAGCCATCAAAATAGGCTAGAGGAAATAGAAGTGCACCAGCAATCTAGAGGATACTAAAATAAAAATATCAATAAAGGAAACACAAAGGAAAATGACAGAAGAAAGGGTCAGAGATATATCAGATACACTGAAGAAAGGAAACATCATGGAGGAGAAAAAGAAGATAGAGTCATGGGAACTCCAAAGCTATTAAATAATGGAGAACGTTCCTACCTAAAGAAGGAAATGAAAGTAGGCATACAAGAAGCTAAAAGAACACCAAACTACTACAATGAAAGGAAAATCATAGCAAGACACATAATTTTTAAACTTCCAAGAGTACAAGATAAAGGAAACTGACCAGAGAAAGGAAACAGATAACTTACAAGGAAAACATCAGGTTAACCTCACATTTCTCTGAGGAGACACTCCAACCAAAGAGAGATTGGAGCCATATATTCAAAAAACTGCAAGGCAAAAAATTCCAGTCACAAATACTCTACCCTGCAACAATCTCCTTCTTGTGTGAAGGCAAAATAAAAACCTTTTCATACAAAGTCTTCATAAATTTGCAACCACCAAACCTCCACTCCAAGAAACTTCACAAGAAACCTTAAGATCCAAACCAACAGAAAACTGATCAAAACAAAACAAAGTACTTAGTAGAACCACAAAATACCAAAAAAATCACCTCAAACTCTCAAAGTCAGTCACCCAAAATGTTAATGGTCTAAATGCAACAATCAAAAGAAGTAGCAACCATATTGGATCAAAAAACAGAATCCAATATTCTGCTCCCAGCAAGAAACACGACTGAATGCTAAAGATAAGCACAGGCTGAAAGTAAAGGACTGGAAAATTCTGCAAGCAAATGGCCCCCAGAAGAAGACAGGGATTATTAGTAGCAGATAAAGCAGACCTTTAGCTAAAATAGGTGACATGGGACAAAGAACACTATATAAAAGTAAAAGGGTTAATACACCAGAAGGACATAACAATTATTAACACATACTCACCAAATGAGGGAGCATCACAATTCATCAAACAATTATTAACTGCACTGAAAACAGACATTAGTGAAAATACGTATGTGGGAGGCAATTTCAACACCCCACTCTCATCAAAAGACAGATCAACAAGACAAAAACTACACAAAGACACAAAAGCTATAAATGAAGACCTTGACCATATGGACCTAACAGATATCTATAGGACAAAGCACCCCCCAAAAAGGGAACACACTTTTTTCTAAAATACACATGGATGATACTCAAAAATTGACCACATAAGACAAACATTAGTAAATAAATATACAAAGATCAAAATAATACCAACTTTTTTCTCTGATCATAAAGGCATCAAACTAGAAATCAACATTAAAAAGAAAGCAAGGAGAGTATCCAATACATGGAGACTGAACAACATGCAACTAAATGGTGACTGGATAATCAAGAAAATTAAAGAAATTAAAACTTACTTCAAAACAAATGCCAAAGATGACACAACATTCCAAAATGTCTGGGACTCAGCAAAAGCAGTACTGAGAGGAAGGCTCATAGCAATACAAGCTCATATCAACAAGCAAGAACATATCAAAGAAATAACCTAGTCTCCCAACTCGAGGAAACAGAAAAGGAACAACCAAAAAACTCTAAACCCAGCAGAAGACAAGAAATAATAAAAATTAAAGAAGAAATAAATAATCTGGAAAATGAAAAAAAAAAAAACTATCCAGAAGATCAACAAAACCAAAAGCTGGTTCTTCAAAAGAATAAATAAAATTGTTAAACTCCTAGCAAGGCTTACAACGAAGAGAGAACATTCAATAAACAGGATCACAAATCAAAGAGGAAAAATTACATCTGAACAACAGATATCCAAAGAATAATGAGAGAATAGTATGAGCATCTATATGTAAATACATACAACAATCTGGACATAGAGTCTTAGAAGTGTACAGTCACCCAAAATTGAACAAAGAAGATAGAGGAATTAAACAAACCAATCACAAGCAGCAAAATTGAAGCCATCATCAAAACACTCCCTAAAAACAAGAGCCCGGGACCAGACAGTTTCACAAATTCTACCAGACAGTTAAAAAGGAAATAACACCTGCATTACTAAAACTTTCCTCCAAAATTGAGAAAGAATGAAAACTGCCAAACACATTCTATGAATGTGAAAATTCTAAACAAAATTCTGGCAAATTGAATCCAACAATGCATAAAAAGGATTATTCACCATGACCAAATGGGATTTATCCCAGAGGCCCAGGGATGGTTTAACATCTGAAAATCAATTAGCATAATCCATTACATCCACAAGGAGACCAAAAACCATATGGTGATATCAATAGGTGCAGAGAAAGCATTTGATGAATTTCAACACCCATTCATGATAAATATCCTTGAAAAACTTGGGATAAAAGGAACATATCTCAACATAATAAAAGCCATATATGATAAGCACACAGCAAGCATCATTCTTAATTGGGAAAAACTGAAATCATTTCAATTAAGACCTGGAACAAGGCAAGGATGCCCACTATCACTAATTTTCAACATAGTACTAGAAATTCTAGCTAGGGCAACAAGGGAAGAGAGAGACATAAAAGGAATGCACATAGGAAAGAGGAATTGAAACTATCATTATATGCAGATGAAATATTCTCTATGTAGAGAAGCCAAAAAAATTCACAGAAAAACCACTTGAAACAATAAACCAGTTCAGTATGTAGCTAGCTACAAAATCAACACACAAAAATCTGTAGCCTTCATATATGCAAAAAAATCAAACAAGAGGAAGAAATTTAAAAAACCACTCCATTCACCATTGTACCAATGAAAATTAAACACCTAGAAGTAAACCTAACGAAAGAAGCAAGATTCATACAAAAAAGAAAAAGAAAATAGAAATTATAAAACACTGTTAAAGAAATAGAAAAAGACTTAATGAAATGGAAAGACATTACCTACTCATGGATAGGAAGAATAACCCTTAACAAAATGACCATCATGCCAAAAGCAAATTACTAATTCAATGTGATCCCAGTAAAAATTCTAATGACATTCTTTAAAAACAGAGCAAACACTACTGAAATTTATATGGAATTTTAAAAAAAAATACCTAAAGTAGCCAAAGAACTCCTTACCAAAAAAAGAGAACAGAGTTATTTCACTCCCAGACTTCAAGTTATACTACAAACATTATAATGACAACAACAAGGTACTGGTACAAAAGCAGACAACCAAACCAATGGATCAGAACTGAGTGCCCAGAAATAAAACCACACATATATGGCCAACTTTAACAATGGGGCAAAAAACATACATTGGAACAAGGACAGCCTCTTCAATAAACAGTGTTAAGAAAACTGGACTACTAAAGGCAAAGAATGAATCTAGCCTAGAATGAATCTAGCCTAGTCCCTCATACCATGGACAAAAAAATAACTCAAAATGGATAAAAGATTTGGTTGTAAGACCTGAAACCATAAAACACATAGAAGAAAATAACGGGCAAAACACTTTCTCAGGACACATCTACAAATGCTAAAAAAATGCAGGAAAATATAAACAGCTGGGATTGCATCAAATTAAAAAGCTTCTGTACAGCAAAAGAGACAATAACCAAAACAAAAATAAACCCAACCAAATGACAAAAAACGGTTGCCCTCCATACAAGTAAGTGGTAAGTGTTAAAAACAAAGATCCACAAAGAACTCACACAACAAAAACAAAACAAAAAGCCCAGTCAAAAAATGGGGCAAAGAGCTAAAAAAGACACTTCTCAAAAGAAGAAATACAAATGGCCAATAGGCATATGAAAAAATGCTCAATAATACTAATAATCAGGTAACTAAATCAAAACCACAATGAGAAACCATCTCATACCAGTTAGAATGGCCCATTTGAAAAAACAAACAGGCAACAACAAATGCTGGCTTGGATGTGGAGAGAAAGGAACACTTTTACACTGTTGGTGGAAATGCAAACTGATCCAGCCACTATGGAAAGTTGTGTGGAGGACCATCAAACTACTGCAAATGGAACTACCATTTGATCCAGCAATTCCACTTCTGGGAATCTAACCAAAGGATGTAAAAACATTAATTCAAAAGGAAATCTGTACTCAGATGTTTATTGCAGCACTATTTACAATGGCCAGGGTATGAAGAACAACCCAAATAATCAGGATATGGAAAACAAGAATTACAATAGTCAAGATATGGAAAAAGACGAATGGATCAGAAAGCTGTGATACATGTATACAACGGAACATTATTCATGAATAAAAAAAAAAGACAAACTTATGTCATTCACAACAACATGAATGGAGGTAGAAGAAATCATGTTACCAGAAACAAGCCCAAAAGAAAAAGAGAAATACTGGATAGTCTCACTTATATGATGGACATAGGGAAAACAAACAGAGAAGAAAAATTTTAAATTATCAACAGATCTAAAGCAAAGAACGAGAGGGGGAGAAGGGTAAAATTGGAGGTGGGATGTGCACAAGAGATTAAGATGATTCACAGGTGATAAGATAGTGAGAGAACCTTGGGGTAGACAATAATGTATAATATATATATAAAATAATCAAAAAATAAATGCAGATAATCCTTGAAAACTGTCAGGCTGTTCATATAAATTGTCAATAGACACATGAAAAATGCTCATTACCACTCATGAGGGAAATGCAAATCAGAACCACAATGAGATGCCATATTACACCTGTGAAAATGGCCCATAACAAGAAGACCAGAAAGAAGTGCTGACAAAGGTGTGAAGAAAAGGGAAACATTGTACACTGCTGGTGGGAATGTAGGTTGCTCCAGTTCCTACAGGAAAGCGTATGTAGGTTCCTAAAAATTTTAATTATATCTTCCCTACATTCCAGCAATCCCAATCCTAAGTATCTACTTAATAGATGCCAAAACACTAAAACAAAGGGATATGTGCATTCCTCGGTTCACTGCAATACTATTTACAACAGTTAGGTTATAGAAACAACATAAGTGCCCAATGACAGATGTGAGGATAAAGTAGATCTTGTGTATATATACACAATGGAATACTACTCAGCTATCAAAAATGAAATCTTGACATTTGTGACAACACTGATGGAACTGAAGGGGATTTATGCTAACCAAAATAAGTCAGGAGAATGGCAAACAATGAATGGTTTTACTTACTTGTGAAACATAGAGAAAGGAAATAAAACTAAACCAACACAAACCCTTAAAATCTGACTGTAGAACTGATGCTTCCAGGGGTGGGGTGTGGGAGTGGTGGCAGATAGGAGGAATAAAGGGTGCCAACGGAATATAATATAATAAAGGATTATATTTGATGTTTTGGTGGTGGACAGTGTTGTAACATACATCTGAAAAGGTGTGAACAAAAACCCCAATTTATGTACACTGTCATAAATCTCTTTGCCACAATATTAAAAAAAACTCATGAGTAACTAAAATATATTTATAGATGTATGGGTGTATATGTATGTATACACACACAAAATAAATCATTGATTTACAAAATCAGCATTTATTAGAGCATTTAGATAGAGATTCACAATTGGGCAAGTGAGATCATGCAGAAAGTGAGAGCAGAAGAAAAAGCAACACATACCAGTTGTGAACCATGAGCTTCTGCACAGCCAGAAGAGCATTGTAGCGAACCTGCTGATCTTCATGGTGCATGTGGTTCATCACCAGCTGCTTCCCACCAAGCTGTTCAATAACCCTGTGGAATAGAAGTTATTTTTGAAGATGGTCCAATTACTTTCAAGTTGTATTGCTAGTCAGCAAGAAGCCAAATACCAAGGTGCCAAAGTTAAGTAAACTAGCACATAATTTTTATGTTCTCTTCCCAGTCCACAGATCTGAAGTATTCAACCACTTTCTCGTTTGAATTCCTAATGGTAAGTTCAATTGTAATTCACATTTCTTCATCCAAATATCTTACAGACAACTGCAGCAGTCTAAATTATAGTTTTCTAGGATGTGGAGTATAAATTTCTTTATTAGCTATATCTGGCATGCTTAAAATTAGTATCTTGAACACAGTCTAATATCTGTAGTAATAGCAGATCAATATTAAGTTCCCCATTGCCATACTGTAAGATAGATGGGGCTGAGATGCAGACAGCAGGGAACACAGAGCTTAAAAAGTACCCAGTGGTGGACATGTTAATGTACTGGGGAAAAAAAAAAAACTAATTTTTAAGATGTGTCCTTTCTTATACCCATGGAATACGCTATTTGACCTCCTGGGCACTGAAACAGATGAGAAATATCCTACTATCAATAACATCAAGATGACTGACAACTGATATGCTTTCTGTCACTTAACTTCCTAATCCTTGAGATATCCAGTCACTACAAAGGCAACAAAAATAAAGTGAAAGGGTTAATTGTTTCACAAATGGAAAGATGTTCTCTGTTCCTCTGCAAGGATGTGGTTACAGACACAGCTGAGCAGCCTCTTAACTCCATCACGAAGTTAAGTCTGGATTCTCCAGTCTACACTGTCTATATATATATGCTATTTGCCTTCTGAAATGCACCTTAAACTACGGAAGGCCAGTAAAAAGGTTCGCTGGGTCAGAAAAGAAATACCTAGTACTTCAAACACTAAGAGATTCATAGTTACAACTAAATAATTTTCTACATTCCCTGAAGTGTGCATCAATATCCTGGTCTTCCATTGCCACCTGCTTAATGTTTCTTCTCCTAAATTTCAAAAAGAGCTCCAACTATAGTATAGATCCATCCCTCCAAACTTAAAGGTCATCATGCTGTATTTTACACTTGAACCCATCACATGACTTCAGAGATATACATGTGGTCACTATTCAATGCAAAAGAAATGAAAGAAACATGTGCCTTAACTCAAAAGGGACCTAAATCGCAATCTCTCTTCCCCAAATCTGAACCCAGAAGTAGACTGTCTTACCTAATCTACATCTACATCAATAGTGCCAATAATGACAACCCAATATGTTATTCACAAGACATCTGACAACACTGGCAAATTCTGCTCCAGAAGAAACTCAGAACTTGGTAGTCACTTATCAAAGTCTACTTATAGAAAGCAGCCTGAGCTACTGTACACCAGATTCAGTAAAATAGTTATAATATAGATAAGTAAACTAGCACATCATTTTTGTTCTCTTCATAACAAGGTAAAGATCAAAAATACTACATTCCTCAGACACTTGGGAGATAAAGATTACTTCTTTGCTTGAAAATATGCATTTTCATGTCGTTGTTGACATGACGTATTATGACATTTAAGTATTTATAAACAGTAAGAACAAAGAAGAGATCATGAATTATGGAATGTTAAAATATAAATACAACTGCAGCTCTGCCAGTTTTTCTTCACATTATAAGAAGTTCAGAGTTTGTACAACACTATTTATAAGAAAAACCTTCCTATGCCTTCCTTATAGAAAACTTCAATGAATACAAATATTAACATT
Organism: Uropsilus gracilis; assembly: GCA_004024945.1. Lineage (NCBI taxonomy): Eukaryota > Metazoa > Chordata > Mammalia > Eulipotyphla > Talpidae > Uropsilus > Uropsilus gracilis. Next base: position 30,156 of record PVHY01012206.1, read on the forward strand.
AAAGGTATTAGCTAAAATTCACTGATTACTTAACCTGCACTTTTCAAAATGTCCTACTTGCCGTAACTCACTTAATCTTTACATCAAATTCATAAGAATTATGCTCATCACTCCAATTTTATAGATTTAGGAAACCAATTAAGAAGCAGAATAGTAAAAATTCAAACCAAGGCACCACACATATCTGCTTTTTTACCATTATTAGTTACCTAAGTGATTATAAGTTATATGTTCAGCATCACCTCCTTCGAAAGCCTTACCTTCTCTGCCCACACAGAATTCCTCTCTCCTTAATACTATGAAATACAGAACTCCATCATTCTAACACTTAACATCTACTACTAACATTTTTTATAATTATTATATCTCCTTTGACACTTGGACACTTGGTTAGTTCAATAACAATGCCTAATTCTTCTGAATGATGATATACATATGCCAAAAAGTAATCACTGCTCAATAAATGACTACTGAATTAAATCATACAAATGATAAATATTCTCAATAATGATCTCCTTTGGTTACTATACAGTAGTATCATACAGGTGCAATTATATTTTTATACTACCCACTTTTAATTATGCTTAGCATAATTTCTAGCATCATGGTAACCCTGATTTTGCTCACTCTTATTAGTTTCTCTGCTAATCTACCCTATTTTCAATAAGAACATTAGGACCCAAATGAAATTACTAGAATTCCTCTTACCTCTTGCCTCGTGGATAATGTCGCACATATTCTCCAACATCATGAGCAGCAACAGCTAACACTTGTGGATCATCTGATACCTCCAGAAGTTTTGTCAAAATTCTGAAATAAATTTCATCAAGAGATTGAGTTCTAATTCTTCAATGCAGCACAGTAAAGCACAGGTATAATAGTCTCTCTCTGAAAATAAATGTTTATATATATAATTGCATTTTCTACAGATTTCACTATCATGCATACTATATTACACAAAAATTAGCATATATATATGTTATATTTAAATTCACAAAGTCACCCACAGTTCCCAAAGTATCAGGGCCTCCCCTTTGCTTTCAAAAAAGGAAAATAGAACATGGGTAAACATTACCTTACTATACAACTATCAGTGGGTCCCTGCTAATTATATTCTGAAAGTAAATCATTTGCAAACCTCTTGTTAGTATCATGAACAAATTCTTTTCAGGTGTGATGGAGATAAAGCTAAGCTCTAGCACACACATATCTCCCTTCTCTTGCTCTCTCACAATAGACTTTCCATTTTACATGTCATTTTACAAACTTAACAAAATTCAGAACAGCAAGAGTTTCTGAAAAACAGCTGTCTATTCTAATATTTTCTCCAAAACAACAGATAAACTGAGTAAAACATCTGCTGGAGCCTGACAGGTACTGTTGAGGAGTCAACCACCACTGACATAGAAGGGGCCCTCTGCAGGGAGCCTGAAGCCACCACAAGTTTCTTCTCCAGACCTCCTGGGAAAGGGTTCCTCTTACCTAAAGGACATTTATGTCCTGGGGAACAGGGAAGGGATATACTGCTCAGAATCCAGTTGGGAAAGGACTGCTTTCTCCTGAATGTAAATGGAGATCATTCATGGAACAGAAAACTCCTGTCATTCAAACTACCCAAGGACACAAAATTAAAAACTTCTTAACTCATTCTACAAGCAGAGAATACCTACGATGATCAATCAAGATGCACCTTTTTTTAATAGGCCAACAATAATTGACAAATATATGAATCACTAGCTGAACTCAATGGACTATGGAGGAAATACCATTTATTCAGCTCCCAGTTCAAAAATCACTTCTCTTGAGTCACTGACTCCAACTACGCTGAGATGCTACCCCAATTTATTATTTCTCCCCAATTTATTTTCAGCACTGAACTAATCACCACCAACTATTATGTTATATACTTACATAACAATTTGCTTAGTCTTTGCCTCCAAAATATAATATAAGCTCAATGAGATTGACAGCTTTGTTTTATTTGCCATGGTCTTCTATAACACATATTAGAGTACTGACTATTCAACAGATACTCAGTAAGTGCTGAGATAAATGTATAAAATGATAAGTGTAAAGAATAAGTGTAAAATGATGATGTCAACTGGAAAAATTTTGACAGACTTAACAAAATTTAAAATACACAAACCCTTCAATCTTGCAATTCTGTTTCTATAAATCTAGCCTACAAAATACTTTTATATTTTCACAAAGCTATTTCACAAAGACACCTTAACAAATACGACCATGTAGCCAAGTTAGGTTGCTTCTTCTGCAATGAAACTTGTGAACAAAGTAAATTCAAATCCCTCACATTATCAAAACAAAGCTTCCCAATTTTTCTTATTTTAGAGAGGCAAACTGAGGCTCAGTGAAACAAAGTAGTCAATAGGGATTAAAAAAAAAAGATTGAAATTCAGTTACATAAATAAAAAATAAGTAAGTAAAAAGACAAGTCATGGAGTAACACATACAGTATAGTGACACATATAAATAACTATTTGTGCATGTCTATGGACAAAAGAACATGGAAAGTTAGCACCTGTAGATTCAGTTTACCATTGGGGAGGAGTATGAGATAGACAGTTATAAAAAAAAAAAAACAAAAAAAAAAAACAAAACAAACCTTTTTAACTTTAGTTTTGTAAACCTTCAAGATGCCTTGAAAGTCTTGGCCCTACCCAGGTTGCTTAACACCAACTTAGATAGAAATATTTGACATTACACACACAACATAAAAAACAAAAGCTAATTTAATCTTATTAAGATGATGAAGATGCTATTATTCCTTACAACTGTTTATTTAAAATTAAGATTAAATTTTAGATTAAAATATTTGAGGGGAAAAAACGAAGCCACTTACTTAGTTGTCTGGATAAACAATTACAAAATGTAAAATATAAATCTTATTAAAATCTTTACTAGAAAACAATTTGAATCACAACTATCTTTGTTCATTTGAGCCAAGACAAATACTAAAAGGGATAAAAATAAAACTACTTGTTCAAAATATGCATGATTTTTGAAGACCAGTAAAGAAACAGACACTAATTATTTTTTAGTTCCTGGAACACATTTACTTACTAATGCCCCTGAAGACTGTAGCTTAAGGTTTCCTTTTCCATCATCATCTTAGCCTATCAAATTGCCAAGCTATAGTGTATATAAACAACAGGAAGCACTAATAAAGAACCCTGTTTTCAATCAAGTGGTAATTTTGTTAAGAAGTTATTACATGTCTCCTGTCTTACAGACTAATTGGGAAACTCTCATTTCCAAACATGAAAAGAGAAAGGAATAAACATTTATTATATATACACCTGTGTGTTCCAAGTTGTAAATATATTCCTCACAACTAACCATAAACAAGGAAATAGAATCCAGAGAGGTTATGTAATCTGCTCAAGGACACAAGAAATATTGAAACTGAGAGTTGAATTATTATCTGCTGACTCTAGCCCACACAAAGAACAATAGTACCCCAATGGCAGATCATTCAACTTAGGCACACAAAAATTCACTAAGAAAAAACAAGATGTGCATGCAATTCTCCCACACACTTATATCTTTAAAATTTTAAATCACATTTGTTAAAGAGGAAAAGTTATAAATTATCCTAAAATTAGGTTCAATTTAATTCACAAAAGCATTTTAAAATTTAAAAAAAATAGGGAGAAATCAGGGAAGGGATGAGCACAAAAGAGCAATCTGATGGTTCACAGGTGAGAGAACCCCAGGAAATAGAATGATACAAAATATACATATATATATATATATACACATATGAAGAGAGATACTGTTTACAGATATGTAAACAATAAAAAAATAAAATTAAAAAATGTATTATCTGGATGGCATTTTTGCTTTGATATTTTATTGATGCTGCTTTGTGAAGTCATAAAAATATATTAACATAAGATTCCTTAAAAGCATAATAATACTTCTTCTGAATACCTTATGCCAGAAGCCAGCAAATTACAGCTGAAGTTCTGTTTTAACTGCAATCACCTATTTTTATAATTAGTTTTACTGGAATACAGCCATGCTCATTAATTTTCTCAGTGTCCATGGCTGCTCTGTTAGTTCTAGGACAGAAATAAACCAACTGTGAGAGAGACTGGCTCACAAATCATGCTTACTTTCTGGGACAGAAAAAGACATTGGTAGAAACTTTGCAAATGCCTGCCTTAAAGCATATCCAGTGACCTAAGTCATTCTCCATGTGGCTAAGATCCTTGATACTGACAATGTGATCTGCTAACCAACATCTCAATCTCACCTGACCTTCTATTAGATATGCTCAATGACAGACCCAAACCTAGACAATTAGACAAGTGATACCACTTGAATGGCAGTCTCAGATTCAAAGCAAAAATCTCAAGAGGAGAATTTTCCTCAAAGTTAGAAAACAACAACATTATTTTAATAGTTAACTTTTAGAGGTTCATTTAGTTCACTAAATATTTTTTGTGAAGATACAATGTATCTTTGTACTATTATCTGAAAACTTATTAATAAGCATGCTCAATTAAAAAAGAGTTTCAAAAGAAGTTTCAAAAAAAGGAGATTCTGTGGTAAATTCAGGGAGTTTCCTTTATCCCTAAATACAATTGCTAAATCAGCAATGGATTCATCAACTATAATCCAAGTAATTCATATCACAATATTAACCATAATACTCCAAGAGATCAAGAAAACTGTATCACTGCTTTGGAGTTCAATCAAAAGTAAAGTCTGGGTATGACATTTACTAGAAATTTAATCTTGGAAAGTGTCTATTCAAATCCAAAATGGAATTTATTATTTTTAATAGGTCATTTTGCAAATTTACTTCAGTTCTCTTCCACAATGATCTTCCTCAGTTTGACTAGCTTACTCCCTTTGTCTTTGCTTTTCTTTTAATCATCTCTTTTATTTATCATTATATATGATCTTATATTTTGCAAATATTTTCTTATTCAAAAAAACACACCTAGTTCGAAGTTATACAAAATTATCAATTGTTTTCTGAATACTATCACACTCAAAAGTGAAAGAATAAGAAACGAATTTAAATCACCTACTTGTTGATTTGGAAACAGCTAAAAAATAGGTCACAGTCTGACATTAGTGCAGCTCTCCATAGATTAAAAAGGTACAGTAGACACTGTGCTTTTTAATAGCAGAATAAAATAAAGATTGCATCTGTACTATTTCATCACCTAGTTTTAAGGGCAGTTTTAGAATGCCCCTCCTGTCAATCATTCCAATGCTAATCATTTCTATGAAAAAAAAACTAAAAAAAAAAAAAACCTCAGGAACATGCCCAGAAAACATAAATGCCTTGACAGGACAATAATCTCCCTAAGGACATCATATCAACTTATTACTGGAGAACATCTGATTACCCAAATGCAATACTAAGATGGTGCTGGTTGATTACCCAATGCAATACTAAAATGGTGCTGGTTGAGTCAGGGAAGACAGCCACCAACAAAGCAGTGGCACAAACACAGGCACTACAAGCCTCTTCAGTGACTGGCACTACTGCTCATGTTAATCTGGAAGAGAGCAAGAGAGTTCATATTTATGTGACAAAAATCGTTAGTACTTCTATACAAAGGTGGGGTGAACCACCAAAACAGAATTTGGTGCATTTACAGCCTGGGGACTCCCTCTCCTCACCCTTAATAAAAGAAGGAGCTTGTTCCTACCTAACAAGATTCAGTCTCTACCAGTTACAAAACGTTACTACTCTACTAACCTTACCCTACTATTCTATTAATCTTAACCAAGCCCAGTGAGGTTAAATGACCTCTGCTTACTCTAAAAATATGGACAGCTGGGCAGGCATGGATCTGATTTATATATAACTGCTAGCAGTTAGATGGACTTCTCAAAAAAAAAAAAAAAAAAGTCCCTCTCTGGCCTAGAGTTCCTGAAATTCCCTTGGGTTCCCTTCTATTATAAAGAACACGAAATGCTGGTCAGGAACACACCTCATGGTCTTGGAAGTTCCCACTGTAGTTCCAAGACTCCTGCCTCTCTCCCTGCCATGGATGCCCAAGACTGTGTCTCTGCCCCTAGCCTATAGCTGACCAGCAGCACCTCCCTGCCTTCCAAGAAGAGCAGTGACTGCTGTGTAGGCCTGGAGTTGATGTACATGGTATGGTGGGAGTTAGCCTGGTGGACCCAGAAGGCTCTACTCCACTGCCCAAATTCCTGGGGCTCACTTGAGCTTCCAGCAGACCAGAGCAACACAAGTGCTAGGCAGGTGCTGAGCAGATGGCCCTTAAGGCTAATTGCAGCTTTCTAGATGGCTCTAAGAAGCACCAAGCCTTCCCTGCATCTGGACTTGGCAGGCAAGCTAACAAATACATAATCTGCACTTCCCTCAGCAACCATGACCTAAACCCATAATCTCCTGGCCACTCTTTTCATCCCAGAGTTTGAGAAAAAAACTATACCAGAAAAAAACTGCTGAGGTGAAAACTAGGCAGCTACTAAAAGAAGAGTGAAGCTTGAGGCTTCTAATAGACCACTGGTGGTCCACCTTGACTTGATGAACACAATTGAAATATGCTCAACAGGAATGGACCCTGGCCATTCACTGCAGCTTGAACTGAGTCGGTTGGGGGGCTGGCAAGGCTCACCTGGAGGTTAACAGCTCCCACCCCAAAGCCCAGGGGGTGAGCTGAGGCTCGCATGTACTACTGTCATGTGCACAGGGAACTCCAACTCTGCTGAGAGGAGCAACGACCCCACCAGCACCTGGGGGAGAAGTTCACACAAGACAGGTGAGGCTATCCTACTGAGAGCAGCCTGAGGCATCTCCCGGTTGTCACAGAAATGGCCTAGGAGACGGGAGCTCTGGAATTTGCAGCTGAATGGACGCTGGCCATTCATTCTAGCTTGGACTGAGTTGGTTGGGGGGCTGGCAAGGCTCACCAGGAGGTTAACAGCTCCCACCCCAAAGCCCAAAAGCGCAGCACTGCTACACGGCACCGGTGCAAACTTAGAAAACAAGGACACTCACTACCAAAAGCACATAGGCAGCGTTAACCACAACTATATAGGCTTCAACATGCCTAATACTAGAGCAGTAGTCACCCAAAATGTAGAGCAGATCCAAAAGGAAAACACAGGAAGGAGGAAGAATACAAACACTCGAGCAAGCCCTAAGAAATAGCCTCAACAAAATCCAAGTAAAATGAATGCAATGACAGGTTAAAAAATTAACACCATAACCGAGTCAGATTTTATTCTAAGGATGCAGATGGTTCAACACATGCAAAATGATTAATGTAATTCACCACATCAACAAAAACAAAGACAAATAAACAGTCATCAAATTTTTATAACATACTGAAAAATGAAAAACTATACAGAAATTACAAAGAATAGTGGTTTCTGGGGGGTTGGGAAGGAGAGAGGAATAAATAGGTGTAACGGAATATATGCAGCAGTGAAACAAGTCTGTTTCATACTGAGGAAAACATATGATAATTATGCATTTGTCAAAACTCACAGAATGTATAATATGTGAACTATACAATGTAAAGAGTAAAGCCTAATGTAAATTATGGACTTCAGTTAAAAATAATGTATAAATGTAGATCAACCAAATGTTGATTAACAAATATATTGGAAGATGTTAAAAACAGGAGAAACTGCCTAGTGGAGGAAAGAAGGGAATATGAGAATTCTGTACTCCCCATTAATTTTTCTATAAGCTAAACTTATTCTAAACATTAAACTACTAATTTTTAAAGTTATAGGAATGTGTGTATACATAGTAGTTCTTGCACTGCTTGTAAAAGCAAAATCTGGCAACAAGATTATACATTAGTAGGACAGTGATTATGTAAATTAGGATACACTCAAAAAAAAAAGGTGAAAGGTGCACACTTCTGGATTTTAAAACACATTACAAAGCAACAATAAATTAAGCTAGTGTACTACTGGTATTGGGATAGTCATATAAGCAATAGAATAAAGAGTCCAAAAGTAAATCCATGTGTCATAGTCAACTGATTTTCAGTAAAAAGGCCAGGACGAATTAATGATGAAATAATCTTCAACAAATGGTATAAACAGCTGGAGAGCCACATGTGAAAAATAAAGGTGCCTAGTAATATACAAAAATTAGCTAAAAAAGAATCTAAACCTAAAATTTAAGTACTAAAACTATAAAAACATTACAGAACACAGAAGTGTAAATATTCATAATTTTAGTCTTGGTAATGGAATCTCAGGTGTGTCATCCAAACTACAAGGAACAAAAGAAAAAATTGCACCTAATCAGAAATTTTAAGTATTTGTACGTGAAAGGATACTATCAAGAAAGCTGAAAAATAACCCAAAAACTGGGAGATAATATTTACACATTATGTATCTGGTCAATGGATTAGATCTAAAAATACAAAAACTCGCACAACTGAAAAAAAAAAAAAGCTCAATTAAAAAAATGAATAGAGTCCAAATAGAAATTGATCAAGAGAAGACATACAAACACCCAATAAGCACATTAAAAGGTATCTGATGTCATTAGCCATCAAGGAGTACTAATCAAAGCCATAAGGTTATATATACCCCTTCACACACACTAAGATGGCCTGAATCAGAAAGTCAGACAATATCAAGGTTGATAAGTTAATGGACAAATCATAATTCATACACTCATGGTAGGAATATAAAATTGTGCCGTATCTATTGAAAACAGTCTAGCAGTTCTTCAAAGTGTTGAGGAGTTACCAGGATTCAGCAATTCTACACCTAGATAACTACCCAAGCAAAAGAAATGAAAAAGTATGTACACATATAAACCTATACACATATTTATTATGAGCATTTTTCATAATAATCTAAATATGTTAGCTGATGAGATAAAATGATACATCCATTTACAGTTAACTCATGAATAATATGGGCTTAAACCATAGGAAATTTTCATTGGGATATTTTTCAATAAATACAGTTTGCTCTCCATACCCATGTAGAGTCCATGGGATATGGACTCCACCAATATGGAGGGCCCACTATAAGGACCTTGACCATTCATGGACAGCCGTATAAAAAGGGGTCTTGAAACCAATCTGCCAAAGATAATCAAGAGATAAGTACAGTTTAAAGTTTGTAAGAAGTTAAAAGTTACATGTGGATTTTCAAGTTTTGGGGGAATTAATCAAGGTCAACTAGTGGAATATTAATCAACCATTAAATGTAATAAAGTACTGACAAATGTTTGAAGTGTTGAAAACATTATGGTGAATGAGGGAAGCCAGTCACCAAATAACAAGTGTAATTCCACTTATATGTAATTTTCAGAATAGGCAAATTCTTTAAAACAGAAAGTAACTAAATTACTTTACAGCTGGGTGCATGAGTGGTTAGAGAGGTGATAACTAAAGAATATGGGTTTCTTTTTTATATAGTGGAAAATGTCAGAAAATTTTCTGTGCTGATATTTGTGAATATACTAAAAATCACTAACTCCACATTTTAAATGAATGAATGGCGTAGTGTGTGACGTATCTCAGTATAAAAGACACATGCATATACCTGAACCTTTTTAATGACAAAGGAAATCGTGCAGTGCAGTAGCAAAAATATTTTCAATAAGTGATGCTGGTTCAATTAAACAGTCATATAAAGTAAAACAATAATCTTGATCTCCACTGTACCCTAAAATTTATTCTAGATGGAATAGAGTTCGAAACTTAAGAGGTTAAACAATAAATCTTTCAGCAGAAAACACAGAAACATATTTTCATAACTTTAAGTGGGCAAAATTGTCTTACTTAAGGACACAAAATGGTACTGACCATAAAGCAAAAGATTAATAAATTGAGCTACATTAAAATTAAATATGTGACAAAATAGGAGATAACAACCTGTGGTATATAGATAATGACAAAGAACTCATGTTTAACATACAACTCCTATAAATGTAAAAAAAATATTTTAAGTCACTTCTGTAAAAAAGATAGGCAAGTGGCTAAAAAGTATATGAAAAGGCAATCACATTACTGAGCAAGAAAATACAAACTAAAACCATGGAATAGTTTATATATATAAATATATAAATAGTTTATATAAGTGATGAAAACACGTCGTTAAGGATGTGGAACAAGTATTAAGATTATAAACTAGAATTTAAAACTTACTTCAAAAGTTCATAATTCTTCTCATTTAACCTCACAGCATTTTCTCTCCAAAATTTCTCAGATTTGTGCACAGGACTCCATTCCAATCTTCCAGATTTAAGTTCTGAGCTGTATTCATCAAATGAGCTTTTAAAAAAAAAGTAATTAAAAGCTTATGAGAATTTGAGCTACCATAAATTTAAGCAAAAACAAAACAAAGCACCTCTGTGATGATTTACTACAAAGAATGGCCATCAGTTGCACATTAACAGACTGCTACTAAACAAATTTTAAACAACTTATGTAATCATTAAAAAAAAATGTGAAATTTATTCAGGGTTACTAAAGGCCTAATTCTCCTCTCAAACTTGAATACTTATTATGAGAGGGTAAAAAGAGCACTTACTTTTTAAAATCCTTTTCGCAATGCATCCATAAATGTGTAATAGTAGACTATCTGATAAACTAATAAAATTTCTACCAGAAGACTTAAAACACAATACTTACCAAAGCACTACATGCATTAATGTAAACTCATATAAATTCATTCTACTTTAACATAAATAAAACAGTATGTGCAGAGTAAGCGTCCCTGTTCATGACGTCAATTGTAGTACACGCATCAGGCTCTTGGTAGGCTTTTTACTAGTTCTAGCAGTTACATAGACAAGCCAGATAGGGCAGGGGGTGGAGTTCTGGGAGAAAGTGAGCAGGTAAGCCCCCCTCCCAAACCTCCCATGAATCTTCATGCTCTTTCTCTGGCCTCTCTCTCTCTCTGGCCACTGGCCCCAGGTATGTACAATATGGGGAGGGCACAACACCACAGGTGCTGGTCATAGAAGCTAAAGGAGGAAAAAGCCTGAGCAACTCATTTACCCTACATATATTATAGTACTATTATACTAATACACTGTATTACAAGAACAAAACAAAAACTGGTAAAAAATTTTACAATGCAATTACCAACTAGAGTAATTCATTAATTGAATTAACCCATAAGGATCTAAAGACTTTCTGTGTACATATAACAAACTACAGTGTACTTTAAGTCAGTACATGTCAAATAACTCAATTACTCAAAATTTCATTTAAAGGTTTTAATGTCATTAGCTAATTAGCTAATGAACTTCCTTTTAAGTGAAAATCTTAAAAAGGAGGTGATATTTAAATCTGATTGGTAATTGAAGTATAACAAGAATTTACTGCCTAAGTTGATCAGAGTACACTGCTGAATAAAGCAGCAATTTCTTATATGACCCATTATTATAAGAAGCAAATGAGTATTTTTAATATCTTTTAACATTGTTAATATTGTTTTATATTTTAAACCAAGAACAAAAATATACATTTTTAACTGCAATTTTAGCTCTATTTAGGTAAACAGCAATACTTTTCAAATTACTAAATGCAACATAAAAAAAAACTGGTTAACACAGGTTAAATATATTATAAAGCTAACTACCAATCTCATTTTAAAAACAATTCCACCATCTTTTATTTATGCTGCAATTTTAAGAGAATCAATAATAGATTTTATGAAATAAATATAACAATTTATGAAAACTGCAAGCCTATTCTGGCTGCTTATTGTATTACAGTTAACTTACATTTGAACTTATAGAAAGATGAAAATCATTTGGATATCTTTACAAAACTCCATTAAAATGTTATGCAACCATCCCAATTCAAGTAAGTAAGTTCATCATTGGTTATAGCAGACAAAGAATGTCGGAGCCCTTGAAGTTATCTTTGTAGAACTTTTAATAACAAACAACGAAGAAATAGTCCTTAAGTTTCTCTCCCAAGTCCTCTATTCTTTCTCCTCATGTGCTCTCTGGACCTGCTCTCTCCGCCCCTCTTCCAGGGTGATGACACCCATTTATCCCCCACCCCTTTAGTCCAGGTGTCCCCACTTCTTCATGCACACACCCACCAGGCCCAGGTATGAACAAACATGGGGAGGGTGCAAAATCACAAGTGCCAGTCACAGAGGCAATTGGTAGAAGGGTAGCAATCCTGATAATTCATTTACCCTCCAGCAACCCTGATAATTCATTTATCCTCCACAAATTACTGATATGGATATCCCCATCTTATAAAAGCTCCTGGACCATCAAATTATAGGTTGCCCTGAATTATCTAGTAACTGCATATTTGATGCCTACTAAACCCTGCCACATTTACTGGGCACTTGAAACTTCACAACTAGACCAACAAGGTTAGAATTTTTATCGCTATTTTGCCAAAAGGAAAACTATGCCTTTAAAACGTCAAGGCCACACACAAAGAAGTTTATCAAACAATTCAAACTGGAGTCCAGGTAGCTCCCAAACTCCGTCCACCTAAGAGGGATCTATTTTCAGAGAATAACTCTCTTTGAAAATGTATCAATAACTCAAAAGCAAAGGTTACCGCCTTTGCTACTGGTAATATATCAAGACAGTATAAAATGAATGAAAATAAGATTCAGAAGAATATGTAGAACTTCATTCAGGTGGGTGTTTTGCATAGGAAGATGGCAGGGACAGCATAGAGTCCCATTTGAACTAAGATGTTCTTTTCTTTACTACATGTACGTTATTTGCAAAAATTTTAATATAAAAAAATAAATAGGACCTTTTAAAAAGCAAGAAAAAATATTCTTTCCATATATGGCCAAATCTCCTCCACAAATTAAGAATCATTGTTGCTTAGAATGATTTCTAACCAAGGGGATATTATCTAGGGGTTCCAGGGAAGTGCCAACATCCTGCGTTAAAACTGCCTGTAAAATTTTAGACAATAGAGGCATCACAACCTTCAGAGAAGGCCTCAGGTCCACTCACTCTCTCAAATAGAAGATGCAGGGCAGGGCGGGAGCAGGTGAGGTCTGCTGCCCTAGGGAAGCTGGAGGTGAACTAGCTCTGCTGCCGCCTCCTATGGGTTTGGGAGGGGGGAGTTGGTCCTCTCTTAGGCACAGCAACCTGCAGAGAAGGCCTCAGGATCCCCATTCCATCTCTCTCTCAAACTTCTCTGCAGGTTTCAAAGAACCTCAGAAGGTGGTCCTTTGCCGGGGTGGCTGGAAGGATCCCCTCTCTGGTCCACTCCCACCCTGTTATCCACATTAGGAACAAGAAAAACTACAACCCAGTTGCAAATGTACTGGAGGAGAGAGAAATAAAGGCCCCGAACACACAGATCACCTGGCCAAAAAGAGCATTGTCAGAACCACAAGATAAAAGATTGTGAGACTAACTAGAGTAAAGACAATAACAGAGTAACACACCTACAACATTTCTGGTGCTGGGGGTTAAACACCTGGTCCAGAGAGACTTTCAAAGTGAGCAAGGACCCCTCCTTTCCCAATTGGGGGGGGGGGGAGAAAGCCACAGATAGGTGACAATTGCCCCATGGCGAACTGCAAAACATGAGAGAGGAGATGAGGCAGACCAACCATCTGCTGAGATCTGTCCCTAATGGGGAACTTCCCTACTGCCAGCAACTGGGATGGGCTCCCAATGCCAGATGCCAGAACTATAAGGCTAAGAAGCAGCATCACAAGACAGACATTGGAATGAATGGAAAAGACAGCCAGTAAAGGCAAGAAGGCACTGATACCAAAGATCATAAAGGTCCAGAGAAAAGTAAACTTCTTCTCCACCACAGAAAATGCCACAATGAAAAATCCTGGAGAGCCACTCCACATACCTGCCCTGTAGGAGGTTTCACAACACACTCAGCTGGGCCACCTGCCCCAAGGTTATTCCTGGAAATTTGGACAGCTGGTCTCCAGTCTCCCAGGAACATGGGGCTTCACCTAGAAGGACACTGCCCCAGAAAAAAGGAGACCAAAAGGCTAAACATTCACGAACAACTGGCAGCTAGAGAGGAGCTGCAGTGACTGAAGGAAGAGGAGGGGAAAGACCATGCCTGAGGGGAGCAATAACCTTATGCAAATAATATTAAATTTAAAAATATAAATAAAAATATTTTTTAAAAAATGAATTTTAGACAACAGAGAATGCTGGGAATCTTCCCAAAAGACAGCAAATAGTACACAAGCTCTGGTTAATTGCTGCCATAGTGATAAGCAGTTTTTCTATATTCTCCAGTTTATAATAGAAGAGACAGTGTTTCAAAAAAGTCTTTTGTGTTTACAATTAGTTATACATTTAGACTTTTCTATAGAAGGTAAATGAACTGTAGCCCAAAATATACCCAGCATGAGACAATTTGAAAGAATAACATACCTAAGATCCTGGACACTCTCACCAAGTTTTTCCAAAAGAAATTTTATATCTTCACTGATATCCTCATCATCATACTTCTGCTGTTCCAAATTCTCCAACTGTTTTAGAACTTTACATTGAATCATAGCCAGAGCATATTCTTGGCGAGTTTCTCTTTCAGTTGATTTCTCTAAAAAGTTCTGAGTTAAACAAAGACATAGTGAGCAACTATATCATTAGTTATGTGATTCCTTTTACACCATCTCTTCTAATCACAGGCTATCCCCTCTAAGTGAACAATTACATTGCAAATCCTGTTTTTCCTAAAGCATCCATCCCATAACAGAAAGTTCTGTGACATTCAGGCAACTTCCTATTTTCTGTTTTTAAAGGTATTTATGAAAACATCAAAGACATTAGTTCCCATACATTCAAAGTAGATCTGATAGGGTGTGCCCCCCCCCCCACTGTCTCCTGTTTGGGATTGCAGGTTTCAAGGACAGGTAATGTTAAAATGGGAAAATGACCTTAGCTGGAATTTCCCTTCAGGGGGATGCAGGGGGAAGAAAGAAGTGTAACAGATTTCCTGGAAGGCGGGAAATCAGGGTATATAAAGGGTGTGCAAACAAAGAGAAGGATTGGATGCAGATTTGAATATGGAGACTGGATAGAGAGAGAGGTTCAGTGGAGGAGAGATGGGAATTGGCCATCTTGTAAAGATGTGAGCCATGTGAGCTTGGCCATGTGGCCACCGAGGGCCTTCAACCCTCGGCTGGCCCAGGCTGGCAGCATGTGTGCTGAAAGCAGTTAAGGAGTTTGCAGATTTGAACTCCGTGTTG
>PVHY01012207.1:0-45308 GCA_004024945.1 Uropsilus gracilis
AAAGACTCCGAGGTCCAGGCTGTTTGACCCTCTGACGGGGCAGTAAAGGCAGGGAGGCCATGGGGAGGCAATTCTGTAGTGGCCCTGAAGACCAGCCTGTCCAAGTGACTCTAAGAAAACCACGCCTAGAAGTGATGATGTGAGTTGAACTCTATGTGGCATTTCCCTTCAGATTCAGATATCCCAGAATTCTTCGTAAAACCACGTTTTAAAATAGTCCTGATAGTTGCAACACAGTGACCATTAAAGACAGGGACTCTCTGGGCTTGGTGGGGGCAGCCTGCCTCTGCTGATCAGAGGGTCATCATGCCCATTCTCAAAGACCTCTGTCACTGTGCAGTGGTAGCAAGAGACCAGGACAAGTGAAATAAAGTGTTGTGGCCACATCTTTTTCAATGAAATCAGAATTTTTTTTTTTTTAGGGAACTGGTGATAACACTTGGTAGGTTTCAGATGTCTGCATTGTAATACTACTTCTGGACATGTGAGATCAAGATCACCACTGCAAGTCTGGGGTTTCCATCCACCCCCTTGCACGGCGCCCCAAGGGAAGGCTCAGAAAAAGCTGAGGAAGAGCCTCAGACTGGAAAATTTCTGGCGGTGGAGCTGGTGGAAGTTTTTCCTTTCTTTGTAAACACATGTCTGTGAGACCAGCATCTAGTATGTTTTCTTGTTAAAAAGACACTAGAAATAGAAAACAGGGAGAAGGAAGTAGAAAAATATTTAAAGCAAGCAGTATTTACTAAAAATGAACCTATGCCTACTCTATAACCCAGAAATTCTTTTTTTTTTGTATTATGTTTTATTGAGCTAACATTTTAGTATATATGATTTAGTGGTATTCCTTCACACCTGTTCACTTGTACATTGCTACACCACACCCACCACTATTGTAGGGGAGGATTGTGGGGTTCCATAATCCTCCCCTACAATACATTGGATCCCTTCCCCCAATTGGTTTCACATCCTCTCTAATAACCCCAATTCTATTGACCTAGCAATTTTATTTTTTAATTTTTAAATTAAAAAAAATTTTTTTGAGACTAGGTCTCACTATTTTTGCCCGTGGAACCGCAGGCTCTTGTTGTCTGGGGTATCACAGACTCAAGCAATCCCCAGTCTCAGCTTCCCAGGTAGCTGGATTACAGGTGCGCGCCATCATGCCCAGCTATTTTTTGGAACTAAGTCTCGCTACGGGCCCCAGGCGGAACTCGAACCGCAATCCCTAGTCTCTGCCGCTTCATAGGCTGAAGCTTACAGGCACGAGCCACCATGCCCGGCTGACCTAACAATTTTATTTCTGGATGTTTACCCAACAGAAATGGATACATAGGTTCACCAAAAGCCTGGGGGATTTGTAGTCATGCTATTTTCCATAACCCCAAATTGAAAATTACTTTCAATGGACACCAACAATATAAGGGATGAAGACATCAGGAATATATGTGAAATGAAATATGATCCAACAGTGAGAATAAACAATCCTAATGACTTCACACAACAGCATCAATGACGTTCATAGACACCCTGTTGAAAAAAGATGTGAAAGACACAGAAGCTTCCAGGTTGCATAAGCCCCATGTATAAAGTTATATATAAAGTTATATATAAAGACAGACCAAATGGTGAGTATGAAAGAAGCCAGGTTGTTACTGATTCTTGTTGGAGGATCCTTGTTGGAGGAGGTGGGTTTTGGAAGAGGGGAGGAGGGGGGGGGCCTTGTTCTGTTGCTTCACAAGGTGGACCGACAGATGACCGGCAGATGAACTTAGTGTAGTTTTCTGTGTGTCCACTGCTCTTTAAAAAAATTATTAAGAAAATCATTAAGAAAATAATCCCAGGCCGGGCACAGTGGCTCGTGCTTGTAAGCTTCAGCCTATGAAGTGGCCAGGGCTAGGGATCGCAGTTTGAGTCCCACCTGGGGCCTGTAGTGAGACCTAGTTCCAAAAAAATAGCTGGGTGTGGTGGCGTGCGCCTGTCATCCCAGCTACCTGGGAAGCTGAGGCTGGGGATTGCTTGAGTCTGTGGTACCCGGGGCAACGAGAGCCTGCAGTTCCACAGGCAAAAATAGCAAGACCTAGTCTCAAAAAAAAAAAGAAAAAAAGAAAATAGTCCCTCAACTAGAGATTAGATGCTTGGGCTATGTTATGGCTGCCCATGTCTGGGCCGGAAATTGGGTCAAAATGGGCAGATGCCACCAACCAACAAGTCAAAGGAAAAAAAAACCCAGCATTTTAAAAACACGACTTCCACCACCCAGCTTTTTACCAGATTCGTGTCACCCCCCACGCACAGCAGTTGCAAAAGTCACAAAGCAGTTTAAACAATAGGGTTTTATTTACAAGGAAAATTAACCAGGAAAATGAAGTCTTTAAAGCCACAAGTGGCCAGTTATTTTACCCCAAGTACTGTTTAGTCTGAAAGTCTCAAACACATGTCCAAGATGGTGCCCCTTCAGACCTGAGGCAGGAACCCTACAAAGTCCAGTCCTTCTCCAATGTCTTCTCTTTGCTTCTTCTCTCTCCAGTGTTGCGAGCTGTGGCTTCTTCAAGACTCTTCAAAGTTTTACAACAAATGCTGATACAAACTCAGCTTTCCAAATATGCCACCTTGCCACGGCTCCACACACTTCCTTTACCAGACCCACCTTTGGTGGCATCTGGTCTAATTCCCCAGGTCTGCCTTCAGCAGCCCCTGGTCACCCCAGGCCTGCCATTCTGTCACCTGACGCCACACCAGCAACTTCTCTGCTGGCCACTCTCCCAACCATGGTTTCTTGCCACTACCAGCGCACTTCCAGGGGGCTTCCCCCAGCCAGTACACATGGGGCCTACTCTATCAGTCTGCCATTCTCCTCCTTCTACCTCTCACTTCTCTTTTTATGCACCTTTTCACCCTTCTTGCTTCTTCTCACTGGTCTGTCTCTCAGACCCCATCCACCAGGGCAGTATGACTTCCAATACCATTTTCAGCTGGGTCACTACCCCTGTATCAGGCCCATGGACAGCAGAGCAGATTCTGATGCTCAGACCAAGAGCTGGGGCACTTGAATCAAGCTTCCTCCTTCTCAGACCACAACAAAAAGCATGTGTTAGTGGGTGACCCAGTTGCCCATCCAGCTGAGTTACCCACTAACATTACCAGCCCACCATTTTGGTTCCACTTCATTTCTCTGCCACTTTCGGCTTCTTCTCTCTTTTTTTCATGATTCCTGTGTCTTCTTGAGGGTCATCCTCTCAAATCCTGCTCACCAGGACAGTATGACACCTAAAACAATTTTCAATTAAGTCACTATCAGAAGTCTCCAACTGCCCATCCAGTCAAGTCACTCATTAACACCTGGAGGAAATAAACTGGGAAAGGGAATCTTCTGTCTGCCATCTGCCATGTTCCACTGGGGTCGATGGGTCAGGAATTGAATGGTGTAGTAATAGCAGGGAAATGAGGAGAGGAAATTCTGTGGGTAACCAAGGAGAGGATGGAGCGTGTATGAACTTAAAACTAAAAGAAGAGTTAGTAGACAAGATGGTGTTGATTATACTGTAAATCCTCTTACCTTCTATTTGGAAAGCATTCACTACAACTCACTAAAGTAGCCACCTGAAACTTACATTTACCTTACCAAGTTATTTTGTAGCCTTTTCATTGACTGGAGATCTTCCACTCAGTTTGCCCATATAAATGACCCTGAATTGGCTCATTGTATCAGCATTCCTAAACCCTGGGATCTGGCCCAGGGTGAGAGGGATTCAGAAATATTAATCATTGTCCTAGCATTTTTTGGTACATGATAATTTCCAGTAAAATGAGTAGGTTTTTCCTGAGTATTTGATATTTTAAAGTGGCCTCTAGAGTTTATTATCATTGCTCCAAGCTCCTTGAAGTCTAGCTTCACTATTGCTACCTGTGAATGTAATTTTTTTCATTATGTTAGCTAAGGAGACATGGAGGTGGCTTTTCCAACCAGACACTGATCAGAGCTGGCTGTCTTCACCTAATTTAGCTTTTGTGAGTACCACTTGAGACTGTGAAAAGCCTTCAACTCAAAATCAGAATCAGGGGGTGACTCATGACCCTCCCTGATCACTATCCAGCTTCTGAAAGGATTAGGGGAACCTGATGCTTCACACCTAAAGCAAAGAAAGGTGATACTCTATACCAAGAAAGTTCTGAGAAGAGTGATTTTGTATTATTTTAAATTTAGCATAAACGGTGGTCAATCTGTACATAAAAGGAGAAAGACTAGACAGCTAGCAGATTTCCTCTTGCTGCTGGAATTTATGTATGACTTGTTCACCTTGCATTCATAGCTTTAGGTTAAACCTTCACTTAGCATACAATTATGGGCTTAAGGTGTCAGGAAAGCTACCGCCCAGAATGGGCTGAGACTTGAAAAGGATACAAAACTCAATATTAGGAAAATATGAAGGGAAATTACAAGGGGGGGTTTAAGTTGTATTTGAACAAGAAGAACAAGGAAGCGATCTGCCCACTGCCTGGGGCAAGTGAGGTAATGTTGATGGATTTCAGAGAGAAAGCAGAACAGCCCTCCTTGAGTGTTCTCTGCGGTGAAGGCTGTTCAGAGAGGAAAAAGCAGGAATCTTGGAAGCCTGAGATTTGTAGGAGGCAATTTATGGGAAAGATAATAGTGATCTAATGAAGCCAGTCATAGGTAGTCAAATTTCTTTGTCTCGGACAAATGAGAGTGAGAACAAAAGAGGATGTCTCTTAAGTGCTTAAAGTGATATTTGGGCAGAGAAAGCAAGAGAGGTATAAAAAACTGAAAGGAGAGACAAGACAAGCACACCACATATTGATTTGGTCTCTGAAAACCACAGATCAACAAGACTGATATTAGTAGCAGATCAAAACTTAGGGCGATGTCCTGAAATGGTCTGAGATGTAATGACATGAAGATTCCTAGGAGACATGGTGATTTCTGGAGACAGCATCTGGTGTTTAGAGCAGGTCCATCTGACAGTGCTCATTTCCTTAACTGATGGTTTCCTAGGGAAAGAGGAAGAATGAATATCATTTGGGGAAGGCTTTGACCAAGGGTCCCATGAAATCCTTGCAGACAAAAGGGGAAAATGTATCCGTGAGGGTAAGTTTGTAGTTCCTTGGGTTGATGTAGCATAGATTGTGTCTGAGTGCATTCTGGATGGAGGTCTCTAGTGCAAAGTCTCAATCAAGATGCTCCCTTCCAGCCCATATTTTTTCAGCTATCTGAAGAGGATTTTATGGTGCCCAGATCACTGCTGTGAGAACTGATGAAAATCTAACATTTGTGGTAAGAAGGGGGAACAAAAACACACACAGATAACTATTTGTCTATCTATCTAGCATGTGGCTAATGCAATAAAATTAGAAACCTAAAACGACTTGGGGTCTTGGATCTAATCTAATTTATCTAAGCCTCAATTTTCTCACCTGTAAAATGGGTATCATAAGATTTCTGATCAGATAGGGCTTATGTGGGAATTCAATTAAGATAATTGTGTGGCTCCATGTTTAGAGCAGGGCTAATGTTCAACTATTATTTTCTCTGATACTGCTAGTAACACAGTTGCAGTGATAACATAAAACAAAATTCTAAACGTAGATCCAAAATTCAACTTTATGTCTATAATGTCAAGAAGGCATAAGTTCATAAACATCCATCAGATACATACAGAAGCCTTTGGCTTGGGCACCTTTAAAGCCCAGAGTGTGTTTAACTGTGTGTGTGGCTTTGGTCGCCTCAACAGCACTTTAGTTTGAAGAACAAGCAAAGTATCTCATTCATGGACTCATTGGCACTTTCTCCACCCTGAAGAGGCTGAGCTTGGGCCTGGACCACACACTTTCAGAGATTCTCAGTTGAGGAAGAGCTGAAGACCACAGATATCTAGACCCCAATCCAAAGCCATTAAATCATAACTCACTCTGGGGATGGTGTTTAGAGGCACCATTTTTAAATAAATGTTGACCTGTGAGAGTTTTTTTCTTCACAGATCCATTTAGGAAGGTGGTAGAATTTGAAACACAGCCGCAAAAGAATGATAAAACAGATTCAGGGTTTATTTAACACAGGTGAGGAGGTACCTTCAACCAACTAAAAATCTGTGATATGGAAGGATAATTTCTTCTCTCTCTTTCCAGAGGTAGTGAAGCCTGGTGACAATCACCTGGAGGCAGGGGTGGGGAGTGAGGAAGGTGGTGGGGGGTGTTGGGGTATGGGGGTAGGGGAGTAGGGAGGAGTCTTAATAAACTTTGATCCAGTTCCAAGTCTACAGATGCAGCTCAGACCTTGATATCAGTCTTGCCTCACCATCAAAGCTAGCCCATACGGGATTCCAGAGCAATGTGAAACTATATAAGCCCATGACTTCTCAAGAGGGGGTGTAGGGAAAGGTCCAGCCTTGGGATGTGAATCCACTGGACCAAGTACCAGTATGAATAAACCTGCTTCTTGATAGCACTAGTGTCCCTGTTTCTTTTTCTACATTACAGTAAAACTTAGACCACCCTAGGAGTTACAGGGGACTAGATATTTATTTTCTGAAAGAATAATATTCCAAACAGACAAATATCCTAGAAAAGCAAATGAGTTCCTTTGGGGAATGATTAAATTCTCATGATTGTTGACATTCCTTGTTTTCATAACTGCCTTCTAGGAATGTTATAGAAGAAAGATAGAAGTCTTTATCTTTCAATTAATTAGATTTATGATTTTATGTAAAATTGTGCTCTTTTTTTGATGGTGAAATGGACCACTATCAATAGTCTGGGGTAACACATTTGTATTTTTGAAGAGTTTCCCCAAAATAGTCTAGCTGCATACACCACTTTCCATTAAGGATTCCAGTGTGAAGGGGGCTGTACCATTAGGCAGGGGATGGTGGGAAATGATCCTTTACTCACCATTTATAGTATACCTGGGGGACGCTAAGCCCAGAGACTCCGACAACAGTATTAGTGTGAAATGCAGATTCCTGGCATCTTTGGTAATTTTCTCTTGCTTTGTCTATTACTCCAACCTGACAGGCATACTGAATCCTGTTAAGGGTACTATATAGTAAAGATCTTCACCACTTCACAAAAGAGTTTTGATCCTTAGCCAATTACCCATTTATCTGCAGTCAATACAATAAAATTCCAGTCAAATAAAGATTTGGATAGTCCCTTGGAGGTTAGGACAATATAGGATTAAACTTGTTCCTCAGGGCTCAAAAGTCTTGGAATTCCATCTGTAAAGCAGTTGTTCTTTCTGAATATGAATGACAACTCTGTGCTAATAAGTCTGCATGTTGTAGGTAAATGATTATTAGTTCATCAAAAGCGTGGAAAGCATGTTGGCAAAGGGAAGGTTTATTTCATCCAGGTTATTCATTAGTGATCAGAGAACAATAGCAATCACATTAATTCTGTGAAATTCCAACCCATCTCTTTGTTTTCCTGCCAACGATTAAGAGGGAGAAGGGTCTTTCCTTTTAACCCTTAATTTCAGTCTCAAGACAATTTGTTTTTAAATTTCAAAAAAATGCTTTTTAGTCATTAATTGACCTAATAAATGGGAGGGGGACTCTGTTTTATCTTGATTACTCAACATCTTTATGTATCCATGTGTTTTATTCATTCAACATAACTCAAAAGTACCGTCTCATTTTAACCAATCTATTATGCCATTAAAGGATATTAAAGTGTACCGTCATAATTAGATTTAAGTTACATTGTCTTGAATCAAAAATTGAAATGTCAGAGCAGAAAGCTTAGTTCTAGAACATTTTGAAGGCTGGACATACACGTGTTGACTAGTGAATAATTCCTATAATGTTAACAATAATTTAAAAATTATTTTGTGCTTCATTTGTTTATGTGATTGACTATTTGCTAGTTCCTTCAGTTTACTGGGACATGTTGTTAGTTTCCTTCCCAGTGTCCCCTTTCTTCTTTCTCAGCTGCAAACAGAATCCTAATTTTGTTTAGGGAAACAATGTTATCAGGAAGATACACAGGCACCAGGAGGAGACATGTGACCTAGTGGCAGACAATAAGAAGAAAGCCTAATGTACTGGATGTTTCTGAGAATGTTTTTGGCTTTCTTAATGAAAGAGAGTGAAAATGGTTTCGTCTGTCCAATTTTTCCTGTCTTGTACCAAGCAGCTCAAGCTTCTACCTTCTAACATAGGGAAAAATCCTCAATAACTATAAGCTAGTGCTCTGACATTGAAGATTTGCTATCATAAAAATGGTGTCCCTCATACCCTACATACAACTACAGATGTGTCATTTGTGGTGAGCCCAAAGCATTGTGAAGTGTCCAATGAGAAGCCGGTGTTGAAATCGTGTATTCAGAATGACAGAAGAATAGCATGAATAAATGACAGAGTGGTAAGAAGGAATAGCATTCTTAGAATTTTAACCCCTGACTGGACAGATTGCAAAGAGACGCTCCAAGGACAGACCCAGGAAAAGGTAATAATAGTTGCAGGATAATAATTACATGAAAAGAGAATGCATGCTTCAGTGCTATGCAACCTAAAAATGCTAGTTCAAGTCAAAAGATGCATGGTTAAGCACAAGATAGAGAAATAACAAAAATGAAGGATATTTTACTTCATTATATTATTCAACTTACACTGTGTGCAACTGGCAATAAAAATTATAGCCAAATTTTTTACTAGTTAACTGACTTTCTAGTTCTGACAGAAATTCTAATTCTGATTTTCTGATTTTCTGTTCTGGTCACTCCATGATCTTTCAGGGGAGAGATAAAATAATTGTTCACGGATGGAAGTGGAGCTGGTAAGGCAAAGCAAAATAAGTCAAAAGGAAAAAGACAAATACCAAATGGAATATAGAGAAACAAAACAAGGGGCCAGACAAAATCAAACCAGCGACAAACCCTACTTATCGAACTGCAAAACCAAGGCTGTGGAAGGCAGCAGAGACAGGGTGGGAGTGGGGCAAGGAGGTGGCCACACGGACTATGCTGGGACTTTGGTGGTAAGCATGGTGTGAAACACTTACCTCTGTAGGGTTATGACCCCCAAAGCAAATGCAATGATGTAAAACAACTTCACAGCAATTAGATAGGACAATGTGTCGGTGTTCATTCTTTGAAAGCACATTCAATGTCCCTAAGGGAAGGGATAGCACATTTTTTTCCCTGTAAAGAGTCAGTAAATATTTTAGGCTTTAGGCTACCAGATGTCTGTTGTAATTATTCTACTCTGTTATTGTGCTACTTGCCATCCTAGTGGGACAGCATCTCTAGACAACCCATAAGAGATGTAGATGTGTTTCAACAAAGCATATTTTCCAGAATAGGAAGAGGGTGGCTGTGGCCAATGGGTCTCATTTGTGGACCTCAACTCAACAGTGACATCAACAAGTTCCATCTGCTAGTGCTGGTTAAGCCATCCTGTCCATCCTGGCCTGTTTTATCTTATCTATGTAAAGTGGTCCTGAAACAATCTCTATGACTCTAGAAAAACTGTAGACCAAAATTCTGTTTGGTCAGCAATACAAAAGTATATTCATAAAAAGAGGAAGAAAGGAGGGAGCATAAAACTTAAATCTTTTTCTCTAGCAAATTTATAAACTTAGATACATGTACAATATATAAAGACTCTGTTAAAAGATAACCTGAAGCACCTTAAAATTTGGAGTTTATTTGAGCAAAAATTGATTTTAACCAGGCAGTTTATAATCTAACAGAAAGGAACTCTGAGAACTGTCCAAAACGAAGGACTTTTTGGGCCAATTGTCTTTTTCCTTAAACACTTTTTTTTTCTTGAGACTAGGTCTCCCTATAATCCTATGTTGCCTGGGGAACCACAGGCTCATATTACCCAGGATACCATGGACTCAAGTGATCCCCAGCCTCAGCCTCCCAGGTAGCTGTGATTACAGGCACATGCCACCACACCCAGCTATTTTTTTGAGACTAGGTTTCTCTATGTTGCCCTGGGTGGGTCTCAAACTCGTGGATTCAAGCTATTTTTAGTCTCAGCCTCCCTTCCTAGGCTGGGATTAAAGGTGTGTGCCACCACGCCCAGCCCTTAAACAAAACAACTTTCAACAGGTTTTATACGTTTTTAAGACATGAGACTAGTTTAATTGCAGATTTCTAAATTTTTCAAGACAGAAGTTTTGTTTCCTTATTACTTCAATAAGGAAACTGACTTCAAAAAAGGATAAAAAAATACTTATTTGACAGAAGAGTCAAGTGTGGGGTCTGGGCATTTGGGAATTCCAACAGAGTTGCCTTTTCATAGACACTCTACTCTCAAAAGAACAGTTTTTTTTTTTTTTTTTTTTTTTAAGCCACAGGGACCTGGTTCTCAACTTAGAAATCTTTTGGTGGTTTTAGAGGAAATACTTAAAAGCTAAAGCATGATATTAATGTTAGAATGTATTCCCCCTGAATTTTGCTTTATGTTCTAGGAGATTCTGGAGAATAAAAACATACACAGGTAGTTTATCTGATGGTGTTTTTCATTAAACAGAGCTGACTAGCTTCGTAGATTCCATAATGCTTTCAGAACTAACCTGAATCTCAGTGTCTAAAGAGTGAGTTCTTGGCACCAGATACAAAGGTCAGGCACTTTCCCACCTGTCGTCCACAGATAATTTAAGCACCTAAAATCTCAGGAGAGAGTAATCTTAAAGGGCTTGAAGACTCATGAGTTCCTGTGCCATCTGTGAAAGCTGTTAACCTGGATCTCAAAAAAGGACCTCTGATTTATAACATGAAAAGGTGGAAGACTAAGGGATGAAAGGTTAAAAAAGAATGGCACCAAAGCATCTAAATTGACTGAACCTAAACCGGGTGTGGTGGCACATGTCTGTAATTCAAGCACTGGGAGGCAAAGAGGCCTGGGATTACTTGAGTATGTGGGTTTGAGACTACCCTGGAAAACAGCGAAACTTGGTCTCAAAAAAGCAGCCAGGTGCAGTGGCAGGCACCTGTATTCCCAGCTACCTGGGAGGCTGAAGCTGGGGATCCCTTGAGTCCGTGGGATGGGGACTACCCTGGGCAACATAGTGAGACCTAGTCTCAATCAATCAATCAATCAATCAATCAATCAATCAATCAATCAATCAATCAATGAATAAATGAATGAATAAATAAATAAAATAGATGAACTGAACCTGACCTTTTAGAAGACATCATGTCCAAGTTAATATTTTCAGTACTGCCCTCTGTTGGTTAGAAAGTGAATTTCACTATAGTATCTACCTTGGGAGACCAATTTATAAATATGAGAGGTTTAAACTAAATAAGACCCAATGAGCACCCAGTTACCTATTCAAAGCCAATATTCTTGAGAACAGTTTTTCCACATGGGCAACTGGGAGCGCTAATGACTGCTGTGATTCTAAAACCAAAGCATCCCACTTTACATAATAGATGGATCTAAAAGACACCAAGGCAGTGATTTCCTTTCTTTTTTGGTAGCTAAACATTATTTGAGCAAACTCTTGAATACATTGTGCAGTGTGAACCCAGGGCTTATTTCAGCGCCCACTGCAGTCCTTTGGCAGCACCACATAGTAGATGCCAATTTGAAATATCCCACTCAACTATCTCTGGCATTTGGATGAACTCTAGGGTGAATATTTAAAAATCTTTTTCTCTATTTACTGCTCTTTTATTATGAAAGATTTCCAAAGCTTTAGGAAATCCTCTCCCCCAACCCCTCACCCTGTAATAGCATTCAGGTGTCAATTTTTTTATTTCCTCAGAAAAAAATGCTGTCAAATTTCTGCAGTGCACTGAGGTCCAATGATTGTGTGTGTGTGTGTGTGTGTGTGTGTGTGTGTGTGTAGCACTATGATTCACATTGAGAATGTGTTAAAGTAAGAGGAGTGTATACTTGTCTATACAATGTGGGCTTTGAGGCATTTTTCTTACATGTCCACCTGAGGTTCATTCGGCTTATTTGATGATATAGACTCTTAGCTCCTTTGTGGTCTTAAAAATAAATAAATGTTACCAATGGGCCAAGTGTCGATCAAGTGACCAACAACTCTATCAACCAACAACTGGCAGGAGAGGAGAGTTGGAGTGACTGGAGCAGGGATGTGGAGGGTTGAGGGGAAGACGGAAGGCCATACATAAGGAGATCAATAATTAGACAAATTTCGGGCTGGGCATGGTGGCACATACCTGTAAGCAGCAGCCTAGTTAGCTGTGGCCAGGACTAGAGAGCATGATTTGAGTCCCACCAGGGCCACGTAGTGAGACATAGTTCCAAAAAACATAGCTGGGCATGGTGGTGCGTGCCTGTAATCCCAGTTACCTGGGAAGCTGAGGTTGGGGATTGCTTGAGTCTGTGGTACCCTGGGCAACGTGAGCCTGTGGTTCTACAGGCAAAAACAGTGAGACCTAGTCTCAAAAAAAAAAAATAAAAATTACACAAATGTGACCTAGGTTGTAAGAAAACAATAAAAGTTTAAAAAATAAAATAAATACATGTTTCTGTTTCTCAATAGTGAGTATGTCTACCTACTGGAACTGAACCAAGAGATGCATGAATCAAAATTCTAAGATATTAAAAGAGCCAGCTTATAACGAGAATAACGATGGTCACACAGTGGCACCCACCACAGGTCCTAGCTCATCAGCCCATGACCAAAAGGAAAAGATCTAAAGCCTGAAAAGTCATGTATTTTGAATCATCGTATAGCAAAGGAGATGGCACCCTAGAGGAAGTAAAAGAATCTCATCTGACAAGGGAAAAGATGGGTTATTGTAGGATTTGAGGACAGGGTGGAATTAAGGTAAACAATCAATGAAGCGGTGTTCTGAGAGGTTCAAAGCAAAACAGAACTGAGACCAAAGGATCAGCAAAAAGTCTGACCCACACGGTGGACCTGGAACCTGTTTCTTTGGAACCACAAAGCTAAGACTGAATCTTCTCACGCGAAGCTCTCCACCTAGGCTGCAAATGGAAGTTGCTTCATAATTTCAAAGCAGCTGATCTCCTCTGGGCTAACCGGAGTGTTTCATCCTTGCTGGTATCCTGTCGAACCCTGACGTTTCTGCTCTCTAGGATATTCGAGAAAAATGTTTCTCAGGGAGTCAGAAAGCCGTCGTCACTCAAAGAAGGGCGCTGTAGGACGCTACTTTACCGCCGCGGCATGTCCTTGGAGAAATATTGTTTCCCATAAACATTGCAGCTGGCTTTCTCACGTCTGTTATTCCAGTTTGATGAATGGCTGGCCATATGTTTACTTTCTCAGTCCAAGCTAATTTGTACTTTCTCAGCGGGATGCCAAATGACTCTCCAAGTTCCCGGTGAGCTTGTGAGCTGTCAGGGATCTCAGTGCCAGGCTAGGTGAAGTAGTCACTTTCCTGACATACGTCCCTAAGCCTTGAACCTCTTCTTTTCTTCTTTGCACCTTAGACTCCTCCTGCCTGATTATCCCTCATGAGTTGGTGAGAGGTCGAAGAAAGCTCTTGGTTGACAAATTCTTGCTTTTCCATGGGCTATTATTTTTGGTGGAACTTTTTCCTTTCTGTGTTGACCTATTTTGTGTTATCTTCATACCTTAATTCTGAAAGGGGCAGGGGAGGGCTGTATTGTTTCTGAATTATTGATAGACACAGGTTGTTCAGGTTGTCCTGGATGTATTCCGGGTACACAAACCCAGTACAGTGTCTGGTATACTAATGGCTTGAGGTGAAGGAGTCTGAGAAAACAGCAGAAACAGGAAGTTCGTTTTGACCCTTTATCCTTCACCATTTTGCTCTAAAAAGTGGAGATAGATCTCCCATTTGAATTGTGCCCTCTTTGTACCAGAAGGGAGATATTGTCTTCACCAGGGACAAGGAATCTAAGATTGAGAAGGCTGCAAACAAGCCTCATTATTTCTTCACTATCTCATTGTCCCCAATGTAAACCCCTTTGTCTTGTCAATTCTTCATAACTTTGTTTCTTTGTGTAAAAGGTATAAATGTTTCCTGCTCTGGTCACTTTGAATCTTTGTTCTCTTGTGAAGTTTCCCACAGAGGCATAAAAATTTTGTGTATGATTTTAATACATTTGCATGCTTTTCTTTTGTTAATCAAGCTTTAGCAGTTTAATTTTCAATGTCAGAGACCCCAAAGGGTGGAGAGAAAAACTTTCCTCCCCCACTTCCTATAATATAGATAAAGACATCTATTTGTTCACTATATGTGAAAAAATGAACCAAACAATCCTTACAAAGAGGATACTTTTAATTTTAGTTGTAGTTATAATTTAGCCTCATCTGAGTCAAAATTAAATACTGAAAACAGCTTCTAAATAAAACTGACCATGCTATGTTTATTTAGCAATATGATAGCTTGCTTATTGTGGCTTAAGTCTTTGCCAAACTATGTCAGAGAAAGGGAGAGTTATTTTCAGCCTGGCAGTTTTTTTTCCCTTCTTCTTCTTCTTCTTCTTTTTTTTTTAAACATTTAATACTACTATATACTTTCCTTTTCAAAAATGTATGGAAATGTTAATAAATGACTTGATTAACTTTCATATCAATGTTTTTTTTTGTTTGTTTTTGTTTTTTTGATGTGACGACTACATAATTTTCTGTATTTTCCAAATGAGGTGGATCTGAAATCCCCAGGGCAATTCTGCTTTTGGAAAAGCTGGATAAGCCTGGACTTCCCGAGTGACGTCACAGTGAGACTTGAGATTTGGGAATCAAGACTTTTCAAGACCCAGGCAACAGTTCCAGCCATTGTTTAAGAAAACAAATGTGAGCAGATCTCTGCGAGAGTTTCAATGGAAGTATTAGTCCTGTGTCATCAAGTACCTCTAGTGGCATATTCAAAAGGAACTTAAAATATCTTCCTATCCAGTGTCCAAATGCTCTTGAAAAGAACATCTTAAAAGCTATCTAGCAAGATGTTCACAGGACAATGTTTCAAGCAAGGAAAACAAGTTGTAGAACAGTCTGGATACTATAATCCCAGCTAGATTTGAAAAAACAAAAACAGGAAAGAAGAGCAAAGAAACAGGATTTTCTGTGAATGGCTATGTGTGTAAGAAAAACATATTTTTTAAGGGATTAAAAATTACTGGACATTTAAAAGGAAAATACCAACTCCTCAGGGTGGTTACTTGAAGGGATACAGGATTCAGAGGATGAGAGATTTTCATTTTTTACTTTCTGGCCATTTGTTTTGTTTGTTGCATTTGTTACAACTGGTGTTACTGTATCTATCATTTAATACCTAAATTGGAAAAAAGTGATCCAGGTAGTAAAGCATCATGATTCCTACCTTCTGCAGGTTTGAATGCTGCTACCATTTAGCAGGACATGAATGTCCATTGCTTTTAATTTCAGCATCAATTTCAAATCTAATAAAAGTTCTTCTGACACCCTAAGATATAAAGGAATTGTATTGAGCATTGCACTAAGTAACAATAGTATGTAATATGTGATATTCTCCAATAAGACAATATGAATATGTATTAAGATTACTGGAAACTCTGAATTTGTCAGGCAGCTAGTTTTCTTGTAAGTTCACACATTTGTTCATTCATTTATTTAATAGTTGTTTAATATCTTCTGTGCATAAGGCGGCACACTGTCAGGGCACCAGACAAGAGAAAGTTATGCTTGTTATTCCTGAGAAGTTTATCCTCCGTGGCATGGACCAGCACGTGGAAAGTAATGTATACAACATGAAAGAAGCTATGAAGACATGCGTTCCAGGGGTTGGGACGATCAGGTGGGTGGAGGACATATTTCTGCTAGAACTCACTCCAGCTGGAACTTACAGGGTTTTCAAGTTTCCAAGGCAGAGAACATGGGTAAGGAATCTTCAGGCAGCATGAATAAGATGAACGATAACAGGGCCAACAAGTTTCTAGTGGAGAATGGGATAGATAAAGCTTTTGAGGGTATCAGATTAATTTACAATGACCTCACCTCCCTTGGAAAATGTTCCCAGAGATGCAGAGTGGATCCCTTGGAATCTTATATTAGGTCACCTCAGTAACCCCCAACCTCAGCCACATTAAAGTAGAGCACACATATACTTTTCTAACAATAAGATTTTACTCTCTATCTTATGTAAGCTATGATTTTATATAATTGAGTGCTGGCAAAAATTAGACAATTGAAGTATCACACATGATGATTCATCTAGTCTGATGGATTTGGATGAAAAATAAAATTATATATAAATTACTATAGATTTCATAAAATATATATTCTCTTTGATTCAAATTAGTAATTATTTTATGACTCAGATTTTCAGAATGTTTGTATTCTATCGGAGTAGTATATGATGCTTACTGAATCTTCAGTTTTCAGTTTTTATTAGTTTCAATTTGGGCCAAACTTATTTTCCAAAGGCACTGGCAGCAGTGCTTAGTAATAGTACTTAATAGTACTTAAGAGTCAGGATAAATAGTGAAAATTGCATATGATTTTTTTTTGCTTTTTAGAAATTAAGATATTACACTTTTACACTGCTGGTGGGAATGCAAACTGGTCCAGTAACTATGGAAAGCTGTGTGGAAAAACCTCAAACAACTGAAAATGGAACTACCATTGATCCATCAATCCTATTTCTGGGAATCTACCCAAAGGATACCAAAACACAAATTCAAAAAGATAATCTGTACTCGGGTGCTTATCACAGTGTTATTCTCAATGGTCATATATGGAAGCAACCCTAATGCCCCAGTACTGATGAGTAGTTGAAAAAGATGTGGTATATTTACACAATGGAATATTACTCTTTAGTTAAAAATGACAAATATGACACATTTTTGATAAAATGGATGGATCTATAGAGATCATATCAGCAGAAATAAGTCAGAAAGAAAAAGAAACCATTTGGTCTCATCAATAGATGGGATATAGGAATAACAAATAAAAGGCCAAGAAAAAGTCAAAACAAGCTAACAACAAAACTGGGGCAAATAGCTAGGGAAGAGGAGGGGGGAGGAGTAGAAATCAGGGAATGGAGGAACACCAGAAGATCAAGATGAAGGTTCACGGGTGATAACATGGTAGGAGAACCCCAGGGATACACACACACACACACACACACACACACACACACAAATATACATAAATATGTAAACAACAAATTCATTAATAAAAAAAGATATTAGGGCCAGCCATGGTGGTGCATGCCTGTAAGCAGCAGCTTAGGAAGCCTCAGCCAGGGCCAAGGATCACAGTTCAAGTCCCACCAGGGACACATAGTGAGACCTAGTTCTAAAAAAATATAGCTGGGCCTGGTGGCGTGCACCTGTAACCCCAGCTACCTGGGAAGCTGAGGCTGGGGATTGCTTGAGTCTGTGGTACCGCGGGCAACGTGAGCCTGTGGTTCTACAGGCAAAAATAGTGAGACCTAGTCTCAAAAAAAAAAAAAAAGTATTATTGACATTTGAGCATTAGAATGGCAAGACAACTGATGAGTTACCATGACCATGGAAAGTATTATAAACTGTTTATGTTTCATTGAATTTTTACAAATTATACAGTGTCATATAGCAATAACCACACAGTCCTTAAGTTTTACTTTTTAAAAATACTTTCAATGTTCTATTATTACAAAAAATAAAAATAACAGTAATATAGTGTTCAAATTCTTGAAATTCCTCTTTCTTAAGAGTGTGTCTTAACTTTTAGTATGCTCAAAATATGATTTCTAGAGAAATCAGTTTATAGATTATAGGTATAAGAGTCTTTTGTATAGATAAACAAACATTTTAATTTCTCTTTCCTTTATTGGAATGCCACATCTGGTGTTTTTTTTATGTGCAATTTCAATCCAGGAAAAAAAACATTTTCTTTAATTGTATTTTTTGAGAATACATTTTTAATTTAAAAAATGCAAATTAAAAAGTATTTTCATTTGTTGAAAGTTTTAGCTAGTATAATTAGCAAATAGTAATTCAAGTAAGTTAACATAAGATTTGTCTGTCAGATTGATCTCTCCTTATTTGGGATATACATTTATTTTGTTTTCCCCTTTTAGGGTATTTCAAGTATTTTCCTTCAATGCAACCTAATTATTGTAACAGTATTAAGCTAACAGTCTCATTCCATGTGTAAATGTAGTGGTGTGGTTATCTTCGATGGATAACAGCAGAAAATGTCTAAGGTTTGAATTGTTCCACTGACGCCAAGGCTACCATAATACTGACACAGTGGACATCCTGTCTCTGGTAACATAGTCAAAATATGTCCTGCATGACACAAAGAATTCTTAAATTTTGATCAAAATTCTGGTTTGTGTACTTTCTAAATAAACCAGCTATGTTGTTGTCTATCACAGATCTGCCTAGATAATCTTTAAGATCAGTGTTTGACCCTGAAAACTGTGTGTGTTTAAACAAGTTTGATTGACTTAACAGTGGTAGCTGCAGTCCCCAAACAAGTACCCTTTGCTCAGAGAGCAAATGCAGTGCAATAGCCAGTGTAGAAGATTATCAGAAAAATGTGTTTTAAGAATATCTTCGTTTAAATTAAAATCCACCTTTTTTCCCCAAAAATATAAAACAAATTAAACACTCATTTCAATTTGCTGTGTTTTCTGCAGTTCGAAAATCTGTATAAACAAGTTGTTTTCCAACATGATTTTTTCTTCTAATGCTATGAAGTTATTATATAATTTTTATACAGTTATTAGATTTTTGGGGTGATTTTTTCTATATAGAGATTTATAAATATATATGATTTTAAATATATATAAAATTTTAAATATATATAAGCATTTATGTGTATGATATAAGATTTAAATATATAGAATATTTAAAGATACATAATAGATATATAGTATCTATCATATATAATATATATGAGATTTATATATTTATGATTTAAATATCCTGTTTTGAGTCCCTCCTTTAGATTTTATTTAGCTTTTACATTCAACCATCATGGTATTAAATTTCCAAATGTTTACAACTAAAGCTAGAAAGATTCCACTAGTTTGTATAAATGTTGTTTAATCTGTGTTATGAAATGCCTGGGCTCAGTATGGAACACATAATACTATTCCTTCAAATACATCAGTTTAATCTCTTACATCAGTGTTACTTTCTTTCCTAGATGCTATCCAACCTTTTAAACTTCCAGAAAGTTCTAGTAATTACCTAGTTTATTTGTACACAAATGACATTTCATATTCTTTTAACAAGACCCCAAGTTTTTTTAACAACAAATATTTTCATTTTGAAGCTTATCTCGAAGATTGGTTGTAAAGCATTTGCTATAAGAATGTAAACTTTTGTCTTTGACAATAGAATATAAAATCATGATTTCCTTTTCCATTTCAACAAGCCGTGATATAAAATGAGCAGAATCAGGGTTACAAGAGAGACCGGGGGTGAGCACAAGGCAGAAGGGGTTCAATGGTTGAAGATTGTGGGTGCTTTGGAGGTGGGGTGGTGTGTCGGCATACCTCTGAAAGGAGTGACCCTTTTCCCCTACATAATAGACGCTATTGTAAATTAATGTTACCCCAATTAAACATAAAGCTACAGGAAAAAAAGCTTAAGTTTAAAAAATATATTGGATTTTCTGCCATGTTCAGACAATGGAAAATCAAATAATTCATTTACATCAGTCTACATATTACAAGAAACATTTTTTACACTGTCAGAAGGCCACATGGGTCATTTTTCAAAATCATCATTTAACATACAGTAAAGCTCCAGAGAGTTTATGCTTCTTATTCAATTAGCAAAGTCATGATTTTTTTTTTCATCATTCAAAGGCATAGCATTGTATCTGATGTTTCTGGGTTGTGATATTGATATGAATAACTATGCTTTGAAATGTTTTTGCTTTGATAAGTACTTAAATCTTTGTTCAATGAAGACTATTCATTCCCTTCAATTCTATTTCCTGAATATTTATCATTTTCAGGAAGGGAAATAAGATAGCAGATATCCAATACTCCTGGAAGAATATTTCCTTGTAAAGTGATCTATTTATGGGAACAGATAAGAAGGATTTAACCAGTCAATTAGTCTTTTTTTCTTTCTTATGTACAATACATAAACAACTTTTAAAAGTTGAAAAACAGCAAAAATCCTATTTTAAAGTAGGTAAGTTATGAACGAACCCCAGAAAAGATATAAATATAGCCTTTGAACATATGAAATGATGCATAATTTACTTATTTATATAATTTGTGTATTTTAATTGTTTTCCTTAAATCATTGTAGTCACTATTTCTTTCACGAGAAACTAAAATTACACAGAGACCACTCTCCACCCATCAGATTGCAGATATTTAAAAAGATTAACAATATTCTTGATTGACAAGATGGTATGAAACACTCATATATTGATAATGTAAAAGCAATGCCCATTGGCCATGAAGGGTAATGTGTCAATATCTAACAGTATCTAACATACCTACTGTCAATTATTAACAGAGTAATCCTACTTCTAGGAATTTGCCCTGAAGATCAACCTTCAAAATATGAAATACACATGTACGAGGTTTCTAAGTGCAGCATTATTTGTAGTAGCAAAATACTGGGAACTACCTGAAAACCTGGGAAAGTTTCACACAATGGGGCATTTTACCGCAGTAAGAGAGCAAGATTTCAGTCAACTCCAGAAGATTCTACATTTAAAACATCTCATTGCAAAAGTATCTGCTGTGTGTGCTCTCTTTGTATGAGCAAGAAGAAATAAGAAAACACCGACTTCTATTTTGGGGGTAAAATGGCAGGAAGGAAAACTCAGAAAACAATGAAATTAGTGACTACAAGGGTGCAGGGAAACCAGGTGGAAGTGATAGGGAAGGAAGTGATACTTCTCTGAGTATACTTTTTGGAAATGGAGGACATGACCACTTTGAACACAATGTGTTGAAAAAAATCCATTCTTGCTCCAAGGGGGAAAGAAAAACAACAACAGCACATTCATCTTAAGTTTTTAGAGTGCATTCGAGATACATAGTGATTTGGGTCTAGCAAATCTGAAACTATTTTGTGTCTGTTGTTGAACTGGGAAGATGGATAGTATCTTGATATAGCCAGTGGCAGGATTTTCACTGTTGAAGGAGATACAAAGACGGAAGTGTGGACAGAGGAAATGAAGGAACTTGTGGAGTGGGACTGATGTTGAAGAGACCAGCACAGCGTCAGCATTTCTTGTCTACAGAAAAGCACATGTGTGTATATGTGTATGCGTGAAGGTGCATATGTATGCATGCATGTGTGTGTTCCTTGCTCTGTCCTCTGGAAGCACAGGTGAAGGAGGTGCAGCAGCAATGAGTCTCTCTATGCTTTGGTATTGGTCCCTAAATATCATTCCCAATAGAAGGAAACAGAGATCCTTGGGAAAATGGCAAACTCTAGCGCTGGGGCAAGGGAGGCAAAAAGTTTGTCTGAAACATCTTGCTTCTTGCTGAACTAGAAAACAAGAAGAATTTAGAAATAATTATGGGGTCACAAGGAAAACACAGAAGCTAAGCTAAAAAGGCATAGAGTTGTCCAACCTGGGAGGACAGTTTCAATTTTAAAATTAATAAAGGTAGAAATGGATTAAAATCCATAAAATAAAATTAGAATCTGAAGTCCACACTAGTAACAGCTAGACAGGTGAAGGGGAGAGGGAAAGAGAATTGAAAAGAGAGCAATATGAAAGAGAGATTGATTTCTTAGAGTAGAAAAGAGCATCTACCGGGAGTGACTGGACATGAAAAGTAATGTTTTATAAACATGCTAACAAAGAATATATATGTGGTTGAAAAGAATTTCTCCACAGATGGCTTTAGTAATGAGGGAAAAGCTAGAGACCCTGCAGTAGACAATTGTAATCAACAACAGTCTGACCAGGTGATAGAAATTACATTGTAAATAAAGAGTATTTTCCACTTGGGATGCCTGAAAAAGACACATCATCCATATGTCACTTTCTGATCAGGGATGCATAGTTTGAATTGAATCAAGAGGGAACATGAGCAAACCCAAATAGAGAAACATTCTATGAAATTGTCAACTTTTGTCATGAGAAGCCAAGAAAAAACCCAAAACTTGTTCTAAATGAAAAGGAAAATAAAAAGACAACTAAATGCAATACATGGTCTATACTGGATCCAAAGAAGAGGGGAGGAATGAAAAAAGGAATTATTGGGATAATTAAAAAAATGAGTAGTGGACTGGAGAAAATAATTACATCAATGACAGATGTCTCCAATTTGATGACGACTGGGGTTACATAAGAAATTATCCCCATTCTTAGGAAATACTTAGGAAGCAATATGAGGTTAAAGGGAAGTTAAAAAGATAGCCATTAAAACCATTTAAAAAACTAAACATAGACACGTACAAATAGAATAAAACAGGTGGGAAGAACGTTGCAAATTTGGGGATTTGGGTAAAAGATATATGGGGATTTCATACAATTAAAACTTTCCTTAAGAAAGCAACTTAAACATTTTACTAATTCAGATTGTTCTTTCTCCAATTAGTTTGAATAGTAAGAACTGGCTCTGAATTGTTAGCTAGTACCCTGGAGACCTGTGAAAAATTCCTCACTGTTCTCACATATTCCCTGTGGGTAGTGACATGCCAGAAACATCTGCTGTGTGATTCTACTGGGGCTTCTGACTTCTATAAGTTTAATGGAGTATGTTTGGGAAGAAAAGCAGAAGTTTCCTGCTACTTATGTCTAGAATGAAACAGAACTCATACACTTTATATCTCAGAGTTAATCAAGTGGAAATGTCAATGGGGAAATCCAGGTCAACTATAATTCCCATCATGACTAAGTGGCATGAAGACTCAGAAGATGGTAACCTAAAACTGACCTCAGGGAGAAATCACAGTCAAATCAGGAACACTCATTTCCAGGACACTTGGTAAGGTTGACTCAGCAATTCATAAACCTTACCACTTACAATAAACACAAACTCAGACATAGCTTTCACTCCTTTAAAATATACAGGACAGTACCAAGTTGTTTCTCAGGACTACGTATGCTTATTTGCTCCTAAGAAAGATAGGTTCAAACACAAAGGAAGTGTGTATATGATGACCTTACATGTATCAGACATGCAAAATCTAGTATATTCATTATCTGCCTTGGGTTTCTTAGCTCTGGAAAAGCTTAGTATATTCTTAGCATAAGCTTACTCTATTTTTATCCTTAGCATATTCTCAAAAGCAATTTCTTTCAGTAACTAAGATCTATTAATAATATCCATTTCCTTCAAACCTATTCTATCCTTTTGGTCAAAAAGCAGGCATGCTTTCATATATTTGAAAAACACAAAAATCTTAGAAGTTGTTGTCATTCTTCTTAGAGTCTCTGTGCCTCCTGATGTTTTGTAGCACAGCATTATTCACAGTAAAGAAGTTCCTACATTTGTGTCCATCCTTTACAAACAATGACAACATATTATTATATAGAACTGAAATCAAGCACAAGCTTTAACTGTGGTGATATTAACTATATGTATGCAAACAAATAATTTTTCTTTCTGAACCACACTTTCTTAATAAAATAGAGCTCTCTGAGAAGAGCAAGCAGAGCAGTGAAAGGTCTGAAGACTTATAAGAATTTAGGCAATTGGGACATTACTACATACCTGTAAGAGTGGCCAAAATCCAGAGCATGGACAACAGATTCTGACAATAATGCAGAGCAACAGGAACATTCATAAATTGTTGGTAGAGATGTCAATGGTATAGCCACTTTGGAAATTTGGTCATTTTTTTAAAAACTAAAATATTCTAATCACATCATTCAGGAATTGCTCTCCCTGGTATTCACCCATAAGAGCTGAAAGCTTATGTACATGTTTTTGTGGACATGAGTTTTCAGTCTTTTGGGTAAGTACCAAAGAAATCAATGACTGGATCATATGATAAGAATATTTTTAGTTTTATAAGTTCTATTCATAGTTACAAGAACTTAGAAGTAACCAAGACATGTCTTTCAATAGGGAAATGAGTAAATAAATTATGGTACATCCAGACGAAAATATCTGATGCTAAAAAGAAATAAACTATCAACCTGTGCGGTGAGGAGTGGGGCTAAAACAATGAGGAAGCTTAAATGCATATAAAAGAAGCCAATATGAAAAGATTATATAATGTATGATCACAACTGTGTGTCATTCTGGGCAAAAATGGAGACAATAAAAAGAAAGTAGTTGCTATGCCTTGGAAAGCTAGGGAGAGATGAAAATGCAGAGAATGGAAAAATTTTAGGGTGGTAAAAATACAATACTATGTCAGCTACTTCTTGTTATGCATTGACCTAAACCCAGAGAAAATTCAATACCAAAATGAATCATAATGTTAATAATGAACTTTGGGTGATTATGGCATATCAATGTAGGCTCATTCTGAGTGTAAACAGAGTATCATTTTGGTGGGTGACATTAGGGAAGGCTTTTCATTAGGAGTACATTAGATGTAGGGGCAAGGATACCTAGTTACAATCTTTACACCTACCTCTCAAATTTGTCACAAACCTATAATATATTCTTTTAAAAAGGAAGAAAACTAGGGGGATGAGTACATACTCAGGGAGAAGGAAGGGGATAATAGTTGACCTTGCATTATGGTGAAGGAGAGTGAGACAATTTATGAGGTTAATGTGTAGAACTACAGCCGGAGGTGGATGTGTCAGGAAAGTAGATAGCAGACAAAGCCCTAAAATATTAAAAAATTGCTAACTGAGATGTGCCACACTAGTGGAGTTGGGGAACACCTTGGAGACTCAAGATGGCAAATATCCAGCACCATGTGGGAACCTGGACTTGTCGATATTTGAAACACCTGAGACTCTAAATTACCGCAATTCTTGGCTTAATTTTGTCCAGGTTTGCAATAACCCCTTTAAGATATTAAAACAAGCCCTTTGTTCATATTAAGCTTGAGATCAATGAAAGCCCCCGTATCTTTTTCACAAGAATGCCTCTCAAGTTAGACTTCCCCAAACCTGTACTTGTACAGCAAGTTCTTTGTTTTACTGGATGATGTAAGTGGGGAAAGGCGAAGATAGTTGTCAACACATGAAAATTAGGCAACTGAATAGGCAAATTATACAGCATCCACCAGTGAGTCACCAACTAATTACATTTGTTAAGTTGATCCAACATTCTAAACTTCTTGGAGTGGCCAATCCAGACTTGCCCACTTTCTGAGTGGTGGGGGTGTTTTAAAACTGTTTCTATACCAATGCATAATCCAGGATTCTCCCCGAAAATTGTTTTATTAAGTGTTCTAGTTTTCATTTTCTACGTGGTTAATCTCTGTTGTTTTATAACACATCAAGGTGACTTCAGTTACAACAAGGCATGTTTTAAACTACAAAGCCTGGATCATAATTCACCAGTCTCATGAAATCAACAAATATTCTTTGAGGCTCTTCCTACATGAGCTTTGCTTGGTGCAGTGGAGAATACAAAGAAGTGAAAAACGCAATCTCTTACTGTCTAGTTATGTGTGATCTACTTGGAAATGTAAATATAATCTACAACATAAGCAGTCTATATAGTAAGAGTTAAATGAGTAAAGGAGATAAATATTTAGAAGGATTAAGAGCACATTATGGCTAAGAGGAGTTTTCATAGAATTAAGTGATTGAAAAATATTGAGAAAATGATCCGGGCTCATTTTGGTTTTTCTTTTATTTTTTGTTTCTGTTGTCAAGAAGGGAGGATTCCATATAAGAAACAGAGGTAGCTTATGAACTCCAAGGGGAGAAAAGCTGCTAGAACTCTCTAAGTGCTATCACACAGTCTGTGAGACCCAAAAGCTTCTTTTTCTTTATATCTCCCCCTGCATTGCTCAGATCAAAACCTTTGTACCCTCTTCTACTTCTGGGTGCACGAGAAGGCAATCCCACAGTTCTAGAATATGTATGTCATAAATTCTATCTACACAAAGAGAATCCCAGGTTAAAATTTCTTGGGGGAGAAAAGGATAATTAATTGAAAAGGTAAAAAAAAGATGAAGACAGAGAGCAAAGATAAGCAAATGAAAAGATGAAATTTAGAAACAATTGTCAAAAGAGGAAGAATTTAAGACTCTCCATTCACCACTGACTTTTCTCTCAAATGTTTCTCAAAGCTGCTTCCTAGTTCCCTGTTTTCTTAGATTTTTTGGTAGCAAGGCTGTTGGATATTGTTTTGACACCAGGAGCACACCAGGTGAAGTATCATCATAAGATATACTTGCATCACCTCCATCGATGAACAAATAATCAAGATGAGCCTGTACTGTTGCTACCCTGAGAAAAGATGGTGTTGAGATCAGGGTAGAACACAATTGAGTGCTGGCCCAAGAAAACGGTATGTATTTCACTTTACTCTCAAAGTAACCAGACAGATGAGTCAAATGCATACTTCAAGTGTGCATCTTTGCTAATGAAGAAGAGATTATCTATCTCAGTCTGTGGGAAAAGACAGGTAGGCTGTTCATGTGGTGGGGAAATATCTAAGAAATGAACCAAAAGATTTTTATTATGATGTGCAAAAAAGCTGGTGTCGGTTTGGGCAAATCAGAATCCAATCAAATTTGGAACATGATGTTTTGTGGTTAGGCTTTTTAAGTCTATTTGATTACAGAGTTGCCCATCACTTCCCTTTTATCCTTTTTATTAGGCCCTGGGTTTAATGAAGAAACTGAGTCATTAAAGGTCTCACAAAGAGGGCTGATTTGATAAAATGTGTATTTAAGAGGAATATTGTGACCAGAATCATGAGGATATTGGATAAAACCTAAAACAAAAGGCGAGAGCACACTCAGCGAAGAACTATTATCGCATTTTGGCTAAGAGAAGATGGTCTGAATTAGGTAGCAGGGACAGGGAATCAAGAGAAGAAGTGACATTAGATCCTATCTAAGGGACCAAACCAAAGGGACAATTCCAAATTCTGAAGAGCTTTACAATCAATTATCTAAGATCTAGAGTAACCTAAAAGGTGAGAATAGTATTTAATGAACTTTCATGTACATCTTTAGTGATTAACATTCCTAGGAAATGCTCAAGTAAAAGGCTGAGGAGCACCCACCAGGGAAGATGTCATCTTAAAGAAAGTATCTCTTGCCCTTTCCTTTTCATCCTCAACAAGTGATTTTCCAACCTCTATTTGAAGAATAAAAGTATGAGGAATCATGTAGTGGCAGAGTCAAAAGTGGTACGAGGCAGTCACCTTTTTGACTAATTAACTGTAATTATTAGAATCTTTTTTTTCCCCTGGAAAATTAGCTCCAAATCTATCTAGTTGGACTTGAGTCTATCTTCTAGGACTGGATAAA
This sequence comes from Uropsilus gracilis, assembly GCA_004024945.1. Classification (NCBI taxonomy): domain Eukaryota; kingdom Metazoa; phylum Chordata; class Mammalia; order Eulipotyphla; family Talpidae; genus Uropsilus; species Uropsilus gracilis. Next base: position 27,240 of record PVHY01012207.1, read on the forward strand.
TGATATTCCCTACCTTACTATCTCCTCCAGATCAGACTTATTCAGGACCTTAACTGCTGGTCTTTTCACATTCTCATTTTTCCTTCTGTCCATGCTCCTGACTGTCATTGTCCTTTGTAGAGTGTGTGCACAGCGCTGAACACCCGTTGTGCATTGCATTCTTACCAGAGCAAAACAGAGTGGTTATTACCTCTTCTGTTGCAGGTGTTCTGTTTCTTTAAGGCAATTGAAGACAACACTCAATATTTTCGAACTCCTTTACACTTTTCACTCATTTTGAGTCAACAGGACCCCAAAAGGTATTCTTCTCATGTGCTTTTTTGAACATACATTCCTGTGACTCTATGGGTACAATTTTACATGGAGTGTAACACTTTACATTAACCATAGCTTTGCTTGTATTGATTTCTAGCCCACCAAGTTCCTTTTGAAACCTAAGTCTGATATCCAGTGTTTCCATTTTTCTCTTAGTTCTAAGTCAGCTGACACCTTAATTGAAAAGTCAGAGCTGTCCACGTTAATGAAATCAGAAATGCTAATAAGGGTAGAACAGTGGATGAAGCCTTCTCCAGGAGGCCTCTCACTTATTCAGGAAGAGTGGTTTCACAGTAGCATCTCCTTTGATGTGGTCCCTTACCAGTCATAAACGCATACAATTGATTATATTCTAGCCCAAATTTTTCCTTCTCCCTTCCAAAGCTACCAGAGACTTTTAATATATTCTGTTACCTGCCTTCCATTGATCTGTCCCAGTCAGAACTCTTCAGATAAATGAGTCCAGCCTGGCTTGTTTATCATGCATCTATGCTGATTTCTAATCTCTCCTGGACATGTTTGCTGGACTTCACTTTTCTCATTTTGAAAATTAGGATAGCAGATGTTGATCTCTACACTTTTGGAGCCTGTGCTAGTCTTCACTGTCACAGATTAATGCAGCAATATGAACTTTCTGGCAACTTCTTTCAAGCAGGTCATTAATTTTGACCAAGACGCACAAAATTGCTTCAGGCAGTTGGCTTTCAAGTCTTTCACCAGAATGTGATCTAACACAGAAGTTCAGAAGATTATTCTCTTTGAAGATGCTGGAAAGTAAATATGAGTAGAATAGTCTGTTTTTCTCCAAGTTTCCTATTGACATTACACCATCTGGTCCTGGTCAGGTCTTTTACCTGCTTTGCTCTACTTCCTCCTTTGGGTCCACTCAACGACTGTGCTCTCCAGCTTTACTTAGGCTGGGATATTCACAGAGAACATTAGTCACCAAATATCTAAGTCACTTCTATTTCATAGTGAAGTCATAGACTTAGACCTTTCACTGAACTCTTTCTACAATGTCTGCCCAGGTCTAGTTTAAATATCTGAAGCTGCTCAGGGGACATGAATACTTCTTTTCAAGGTTCTTAAAGCAACATGGTGATGGGAGAGGTCTGAACCCTGAGTCAGGATTGGCGTAAAGCCTGCACCTGTTCAAACTAGCCAGGTGACTTAAGGCCAATTCCTTGATCTCTGTGAGGCTAAATAGAGATAATCACACATGATCTCATTAAGGTAATCTCACGTCTCCAGAGTCATCAAGATGAATAAATGAGATGATGTTTTCTAAGTGCCCTGAGTGAGATCTGATACATAGTAGAGATTCAGGAAATGTTTGTACTTCCTCTTTGCATTCCCTCCTCTCTCCTGTTCATCAATCTGTTCTCACTTGTTCTTCACAATTCATTCAGGGTAGATGTTCTTCTCACAGATTTTATTCTTTTGGAGAGAGTCAGTGTCCAGTCAGGTGGTCAGAATTGACCAGACTTCTGCTTTTAGAGTGGATGATTCCAGTGTAGTACAAATCCCCCCATCACTGCCACAACTTGCCTCTCTGCTACTTTTGCAATCTGGGATATTTCCTCCATCTGGTTAGGCATTCATCACTGTGAACTCTAAAAACTATTTAGGAAATGCTGAAAACATGTTCAACCTTTCGCATTTATTTTTTCTGGTGTACAGCTTCAAGTTCCAAAATATAATCATCGTTTGTACCACAGGGATAATCTTTCTCATTCTGGAGGATGATGCAATTCTTAAGAATTGGGATGGAAAACTTTAGTGGAGATGCCAAAACAAAGTTCCTTTAATATTGCTTAGAGAGTTATGGGACAGATTTGAGTTTGGCAATCTTGAGTTGGGACACTCATAATCACTAGTCTTTCTTCATTTCTACATTCAGAGCTAAGCTGCAATGTTTCACTCCCTCAAATGTTTATTTGACTTTCCTGCTCCCTCCAGTGCAAAATGTCTATGCTTTTATGGTTCGATGAGATAGCCATTCACATGAAACATTCATCACACCATGTATCACTTTTTCTCCAGTTGTTCCTGGTTCATTTTCTACTTGCTGCGGTGTCTTCTTCTTCAGGTGGATCTGATCCCAAGAGCAAATGCCTTCTCTAAAATATCTACAACTAAACCTCCCCAATGGGCAAAATACACTTGTTAGTTTTTGATACAAGTATGTGTCATCCCAAAGACAAGGAAGGAAGCTTGCTTCTAGCATGGAGGAGGGGGCAGGATTGCATGCTGTGGTTACTGACCAATTTCTTCAGTCTTGGGGACAGACTGTTGGTATAATGCCACCCTCAACCTAGTCTACTTGCCCAAGTTTGTTTCTCTAGACTTCTCTTTTATGTCACACTTTAGTCACTGCTGTACATATAATACCCATCATATGTATATATGTACATATATAATATTATATATATAACATATATGTACATACAATATAGAATATAATGATATATACATAATATATATACACAGTAAAATATATAACAAAATCTCTTTCCTGATCATCCCAAGAGGAGTTGTGTTTGGTGTTGCTTATTTAAGTAACAGATTAAGATGATGTTCAAAATCAAATCACAAACCCTTGACCTCCAACTGAAGAACTGAGCCCACCAGAGGGGAGAATAGGGGATGGGAGCAGGAGAGGAAAGTTACTGTTGGAACATACTGGGGGATGAGTGCTGGGCAGGTTGTGAAAATATAACATTTATAGAGATTTGAACCTAAAATTCTGAGACCCCTACTTTACAGCAATAAACATAACTGGAGGGGGAAATTCTAGTTTCAAATGGATGTTACTAAAAAAATTATTTTTTTGAGACTAGGTCTTGCTATTTTGTGGAACCGCAGGCTTACGTTGCCTGGGGTACCACAAACTCAAGCAACACCCAGCCTCAGCCTCCCAGATAGCTGGGATTACAGACATGTGCCACCATGCCCAGCTATTTTTTTGGAACTAGGTCTCGTTATGTGCCCTGGGTGGGACTCTAACTGCGATCCCTGGTTCTGGCCACGGCTTCCTAGGCTGCCGCTTACAAGCACGCGCCACCATGCCCTGCCACTAAAAATATTTTAAATGAAATGACTATATATATTTATAAAAGAAAAGAAAAAAATTAAGCTGATTTTTTTAGCAAGCTTTTTAAAGTTTATAGATTTTTGTCTCAAAACTCATTAAGGCAAATCTCCCCACCCCATCTTCACCTTATTTACGCTTTTAAGCAAATGTTAAAAAATTCCTCCTGGTCACTGGACTGTATTTCTGTGACAGTGTCACCATTCCAAGAAAACAGAAGGTGGAACCCATTTGATGAAGGATTAAGAGGCTGTTGAACTTACAATAAATTTAAGATAATTGATAGTATTTGTTTCCAAAAATGCCATTAAATTGCATTCTTCTAACAGGTCAAGGTGCCTCCCTCCTCAGTCTCTCTTTGAGTCTATGTGCTATGCACAGCACATAGCATAACACAATAAACACCTGATTTCATCTGGCTGTACAAGCCCTAAGACAGACTGATCATTTGTAGTTGCTGAAAACAAGGAAATACAAACAGGGAAATATTTGTATGCTTAAGTTATAGAAGGGAGAGGGAGACAAGTTTTCTCAGACAAAGGTCAAAGGCAGTTGTGATGCTGAGTTCCCTGGCAACAGCAGATGAGCTTGGGAGGACACACAGCAGAGGGCTGTAGGAGATGGGCTGCAACTCCCCTGCCCCACGTGAACGGTCAACAGAACAGATGATAAGTGGGACAATAAGCACAGCACCTCACAGCAGTGGGAATGTGGAAACCAATATGGAAGTAACTGCAGTAGAAAGGTCAGGGGAAAAGATCAGTATCTGCGTGGGTGAGACTACGGGTGAGAGACCTCGTTCTGAGAAATATGAAGGCAAAAGGAAAAGCTTGCAAATCACAGTTGAGAAATGTTTAGTGCTTTTACCGCACTTGGTAGCCATCTCTGAGATGCTGCACACCTGATTCAAATTGTTTCTTCCCTTTAGAATATGCGTTTTGATGACCTTTGCTGTTCTTTGATCTCAGAACGTTGGGGAAGCTCGTACTTGAGGGTGAAAATCCCTTGGCGATGAAATACACAGGAAACCAACTTTCTCCTCCTGGTATTTTTAGGACATTTAGAGAAACTTTGGGAAAGTCATTTTGAGGTGATTGTTTCATGTTCGTTTTTTCTTCCTCATTTGATTTTGATGTTGCTCAGGAATTCACTAACATTTATTGGGCATTTGCTTTGGACCAGGGAGTTAAGAGTCAGCCATGCATATCCAAGGACCACTCATCTGGGGAGCTTAGTGATTTGGGGGAACACTGACTCAGGGAAGCAAGGATTGATTAAGAGAAGAAATTGACAATATTAACACAAACCGTGATACAGGACAGGAATACCCTAAAGAGCAGATTAGGGTTCGAAAGGAGGTTGGACAGTCTCATAGGTTGGCAGTCCTAGGCTTCATTCTCCAATTTACACAATCACATTTCATATCTGATTGCACTATTGTGCCTTGCAAAGAAAACTGACACCACCTCTAGTCATAATACATCTAGATTTCCCAACATACGCAATGGAATAAGAACCCTGTATGTCCAAAGAGGCAACTGGATATTGTAGCTCTAACTTACTTCTTATTCTTCTTGGGAAGTTTCTTTATATCTTAACTGCTACCACCATGATAGACTCAAGCTGCACTGTTCCCTGGCACATCTTTGTCTAAGCAGAAAACAGGCTCAAGTGCCCTACACTTTTCTAGGACATTTAGCAGAAATAATGAAAGATGCACTTACCATTTGGGACCTATAGGTTTCTCCCCAACCTGTTTCACAATGTATCCCCCATGAGCTAGACACCATCTCAGCCTTCACACCCCATGCTTGCTATACCCCCACCCAGAGGAAAATACAAGCTTGCTTTCCTGCACAAGATGCCCAAAGGTTAGTGATGACAGTCAGGCTTGGAGTCCAATAGATTGGACTTGTTAACACTACTAGCTGAGTTCCATTATTTACTAGCTGAGTTCCATTATTTAGCAATAATTGGGTGATTATGAGGATGAAATAAATTAATATAAGCAGACCCGTCAAAACAGTTCTGGCAAAGACGTAATGCTCAACACATCTTATCTTCAAACTACATAAAAACTGACTCAGCAAGGCAATCCAATAAATCCCATAGAGCAGTAACAAGTTCATTTTCTTAGTTATTTTTCTAGAAAAATCTCATGATTTGTGAAGTACTTTGCAGCAGGACTCTGCATAAGTCAGAACTTTCTCAGGCATTGAGTGAGTGGTCATTTATCTTCTAAAATAAATGCTGTGAACACAATTACGCTATGCTAGAAAATAGTTTCTTTCTTTTAAAAAAGTGGAAAAATAACACTGATAAATATTTAAAACAGAAATTTCTTCCTTTTTTTCAAAATCATTCACATAATAGATTCAATTTTTATTTTATATTGATGGTTAAATCCTGGGTAGTCATAGTGGAGAGGAAATAATACAATAGGATAAAAAATTCATCACAGCCTCCTCCCTGTTCCCCATCGACCAAGTGGGAACCACTTATAACTAGTTCAATTTGTCTACTGGTTCCTGGTGAAGTTTTGGTCTTTCTAACAGGGAGAATTGAAAGATACATAGGGTGAGTGTGACTGACATGGAGGGGGCTTAATGTTCAATACATTTTATATTTTTATATGTATTTGTATTTTTAAATATATATATTTAAAATATGTTTTAAATATATAAATATATGTTTATATTTTATATGTATTTATATTTATATTTTTATATGTATAGAGTTAAAAAGAAGTTTAGCACATGATACAAAGAGTCAGAGAACATGGAAGGAATGTTTCAGATAAAAAGGAATTGTAAGAGAGGTTGTGATCATGTATTTGGATCCCTTTCACGTTTTTTTAAAAATTATTATTATTTAGACCCTCAATTAAGGATTAATATAATCTTATAATAATCTCTTGGGGTCAATGGACCATGTTTCTGCAACCATATCAACATCCCCCCCCAAAAGGTCAAAACAGATTCCAGTTTGATGAATTTGGAATAAATTTTTTTTTTTTTTTTAGACTAGTTTTCGCTATTTTTGTCCATGGAACTGTGGGCTCACGTTGCCCGGGGTACCACAGACTCAAGCAATCCCCCAGCCGCAGCTTCCCAGGTAGCTGGGATTACAGGCACGCACCATCACACCCAGCTATATTTTTTTGGAACTGAGTCTGGCTACATGGCCCTGGTGGGACTTGAACCGTGATCCCTGGCCTCTGCTGTGGCTTCCTAGGCTGCCGTTTACAGGCATGAGCCACCATGCCTGGTCACAGAATAAAGCTTTTGAATTTGTCAATCCACATGCGATGGATCCAGTCTCCTCGGCAAACACAGGGCCTATTCTATTTTACAATTCGAGTTCTATTCGGTTCAAAATGCTGATCTCACTCCCCTTCAGTCTTCCCTGTCCAGCTCATTTCCTCACTACCACAAGTGATTCATCTGTCAAAACTCCTCGGTAGCCCCTCTTTCCAGAAATATTGAGTCTAAGCTTCTCCAGGGATCCCAGCTCTGGCACAGCGCCCAGGCCAGCTCCTGGTCTCTAATGGCAGAGGCCAGTATCTGGCTGCTGAGGGGCGCGGGGAGAGCAAGTCTTCACACAGGCTTCTGTTGCTCCTTAAGATATGCTGTCCATCTGTCCTTCCTGCTTACAGACTTTCTGCTAAGACTCCTGGAAACTCTGTTTTTACGGTGTAGTCCCGGTGTAGTCCACAGACCCAAGTGATCCCCTGCCTCAGCCTCCCAGGTAGCTGGGATTATAGACCCCTGCTACCACACCCAGCTGCTTTTTCAAGATCAGGTCTCACTGTGTTGACCCGGGTAGTCTCAAATCAGCAACTCTAGCGATCTCTGTCCTCCTGCCTCCCAGAGCTTGGATTATAGATGCATGCCACCATGCCTGGCAAACATTAGCTTTTATCTGAGTCCTTCACCTGAGTTCCTAAGAACAGGTCCATAGTTCACAGCCCCTCAGTTCATCACATGGTGGATCTTTAGTGAGGGAGCTGGAGTCAATGAATGAATCCAGTTATCACCCCAGACTCTCGCTTGCGCTTAGACCTAGAGTAACTGGTTACTGTATTCCCAAAGTTTTTAACCCAAAGATACTCAGAAGTAAATATTATTTTTTTTAATTTTTAAGGTTTTTATTTTGTAATTTTCATACATTATTGGGCACATTTGCATGGTTATTGTTCCCCTTAAGCTTGGCCCTCTCTTCTATATTGTACTCCTTGTCACCCATCCTAACCTCCTTTTCCCCCTTCCCCGCTCCAGCCACTCCAACACCTGCTGCAAGTCGTTGGTCCATGTCTGGCCCACTGGTCTTTTATTTTTCTGGAATTATGTCCTTTATTCCTGGGTGCGGACTTGCCCTCCTCACAGCAATGACCAGCTGCTCAGATCTCCAGGAGTAAGTGAGGCTGACAGACAGGCCCAGCATATCAGGAACTTGTTGTAGGCCAAATACGTGGTGTGGTTTTCCAGGATCCTTTCTGCTGTCTGTCACATGGTCAAGAGCAATTCTTTCCTTCTCTTGTGGATCCCCACCTCCTATTTTGATCATACAGAGTCTCCCAGTAAAGATGGCTTTCTACTATAAAGCCACAGACCCACTGAGAGAGTCTGAACTGACCTGGGCTAGCCCGTGCAGGGCAAGTGCACTAGTCAGGCTTTTTTCTCCACTAGCCTGAAGAACCAGCACCTGAGGGACTACCTCATCCTCATGATTGTGCAACCCAGTGGGTGTGCGCATGTGTAAAAGTATGCACGCCTGGCCTAAAAGAGTGGGGACCACGGGGCACAAAGATAGAACTTATGAGCTTGAGTGAGCACAAGAGAATTCCAGAGAGGCCAGAGAAAGAGTGAAGATTTCTGGGGAGATTGGGGGGGAGCCACCTGCCTCCCAGCCCGCCCTGGTCCAGCCTTCCCCAGTAATGGCCCTGGTGTGTTTATGCAACTGCTAAAACCAATAAAGAACCTATGCAGATTGGTGAGCCTGATGCTTGCTCTACAATTGTTGAAGAGAATGGTTATACTGCACCAAGAAGTAGCCAGAAGACTCCTTTCTTTTCTCATCCCAAACAGTTCTTCATAGGGTGTGGACCTGACCCGGGAGGCATTTCTATGTGGCAGGGAGGGGAAGGCAGAAACACCCACCTGGGAAAGATCCAGTCCTTGCTGAGCGTTAGGCTCTGTCTTCTCCATTGCTCTTCTGGTGCTGTGGGAGAGGAGTCACCCAAGGAAGCTACGATGGCTCAGGCCTTCAGCACCTGAGTTTCCCTCGGGAGCCATTTTTCAAGTCTCTGCCTCTTCAGATCTCCCATGGCCCTGTTTCCCTAAGCAAACGCTGGAGCCAATTGATGGAATCTCTGCCACTTAAGCTTCAGCTATGCGTCCAGGATGCTTCCAGCAAAGCAAATGTGAGGAGACTTAATTGCCTAGTTTCATCACATAACTTTATTTTATTATTTCTTAATTTATTTTTTCAATTTTTTACAATACATGATTGTGTAATTGCTGATCCCCATGGGATTACCCACCACACCACATCTCCCCTGGTCACTTTGCCTCCTTTCTTTTTGTCGTTTGTCCATGTTTAGCCCTTTAGTCTTTTTTTTTTTTTTTTTTTTTTTTCTGGATCCATTTCCTCAACCTTGGTGAGGGTGCGATTCCTGGGACTTGGTAGAGGTGCTGTTTATCTTTCCTGTACTGCTATTGCCTTCGTAGGCCTATTGGAGCACCTTTGACTTGTATGACTGTTTCTTGTTTCTTGGTGGGTCTCATCTCCGCAGTTTCTGCAATATTTTGTTGCTCCTTCAGTCATGCTTCGGGGCTTTGGCTTTTGGGGGCTTGACTCCCAGTTTGTATGTTTTGGAAGAGCAGATCCTCGAAGGAACAGCCCTCAGCTGATGGTAGGTCTCCTGTTCTCCTCTGTTGGGGCTTTGCTGTGGGGTCACTGCCATTCGGCAAGCCTCTTTTGTATTTGAGACTAGGTCTCGCGATTTTTGCCCGTAGAACCACAGGCTCCTGTTGACGAACTCAAGCAATCCCCAGCCTCAGCTTCCCAGGTAGCTGGGATTACAGGCATGTGCCACCACGCCCAACTATTTTTTGGGACTAGGTCTCTCGCTGTGTTGCCCCGAGCGGGACTTGAACTGCGATCCCTAGCCCCAGCCGCTTCATAGGCTGAAGCTTACAGGCACGAGCCACTGCGCCCGGCTTTCCACATAACTTTATTGACTCACATGGAACAGGTTTTGTGGTGGGAACTCTTCATTTGGTTCTCAGTAGCTCAGTGGTGTCATCGAGGACTCAGGTTTTTTCCCACCCCACTCCACCCCCCCCCAACAGCTAACCTCAGCGTGTCAACAGGCCAGCTCCCAGACCCAGGCGTGACGTCCAGCACTACCAACCTTGGGGACAAGGAGGTTCCCAGAAATACTTCCAAGCCTTCCAGCAAATTCCCCTGCACATCTGCTTGACCAGAACGAGGTCACACACCCACCATTCCTGCATCCACCCCTGCAAGAGGGAAGCTACTCCCATATTTGGCTTCTTCCAGTTATAATTAACCTTAACCTGAGACTCCCTTTCTTACAGGCTGAAGACCGACCAAAACAAAACAGGAAAGCTTCCCTGCTTGTCCGCTTGCTACAGCTGGAAAGGACAGACCTGCCTTGAAAGCTAGCCCGCTTCACCAACAGAAACTGCTAGTTTCGATGCTGCCCCTGGCCTGCCTGTAGCAGAGCCCTTGGTTGTTATGTTTTGAATAAACAAATACAGCTTGGCTTTTTGCCTCGGCCCTGCCACTAACCAACTGCATAATTAAGAAAAAGGAAAACAACACCAAACTTCTCAGGCCTCTGTTTCCTTCTTCAGCTAAAGGAGGCATCTAGGATGGATCTATTTCTCAGATTCCTTCATTTATAAAAGTGATAGCTGGACCACACTAGTGTCAAGGCCTGTCCAGGGAATACTGGGCATTTGTAGAAATTGTCAGCTGTCACTGGTACTGATGACAGAAGTGTGGGTGCGATTTCCCTGAATCAGCAGGTGGGGAGGGGGCCAGTGGCTGCCAGGTAGTTTTGGTTTCAGCTCCTGAGACTTCAGCAGCCAGGCTTTTGAAGAATGCAGCTCTGGCGGGGTGGCCATTCCACCTGCCCTCTGGACAGGGGTTCCCCTCTTGGGGGGGGTCCCCTCTGTCAGGTTGCTGGTTGGGAAGTTGATCTCCATAAGCCATTGTTTTTGAAGCGCAAACTGCTCTGGACTTTCCCAGGAATTCCACTGGAATGTAAACAATCTTCAGATTGGAGAGGCAGAAGCCAGCGGATTTCCTGAGCTGTCACAGAATTGTACATGTATGGATTCCAAGGACTTGATGCTTTTTTAAAAATTATTTTCAGATTTTTTCTGCTTCATGGGGTATGTTTATTTCTCTCTATAAACCATGAGACTCATCCTTTCATTTCAGATCAGTACGAATCGGTTGATCGTATTGATCTGAAATGAAAGGATGAGTCAACTAAAGAATAATTCTTTAATGGAAAGATGTCAGATAATCTGACATGTTTCCGGATGCCAAAACGGCTCGAAACACAAGCTTATCAAATACCCACATTTGCACTGACTCCAACGGTGCATTGAAGTCCTGAATCTATATGTATTTCTTATTGAGTACAAATTCCTTCCCATGCTCAAGTGCACAGCTGTCTAGCGGAGGGGGACCCCAGGGAGCTTGGCATAACAGGCAAGTGCTGTTCCATGTGTTGGTCGGAACTTAGATTCTCTGTATCACATCAGGACTCAGAAACAACTCCCCTCCCCCACCCATTTCCCAAATGCACCAGAAGGCCAGATGCCCTGTAGCACTTCTTGTATAAAGATTGTTTTAGAGACAGGAAGATCTGGGTTTGCATATCAGTCTGTCCTGCAGCCCTGTGATCCAGGGAAGGTTACCTAACTTCTCCGAGCAGCTGTTTCCTTATCTGTAAAAGGAGGATAATAACAGTCCCCACGTGGAATCGTGAAGATGAAACGAGAAAGCACGCATATAGCTTCTAAGCACAAAGTAGCTGGTAATTGTTGGTTCCCTTCTCTTCTCTCGCCAGCTGCTGCTTCCTGGCCTTACAGAGGCTTCCAGGTGAGGTCACATGAGACCACCTGAAACAGACCAAAAAATTGCAAATCATCAAAATGTGAAGGTGTTGGATCCTCAGCCCCAGGTAACCTTCCGGGTGGAGTCTCACCCAGTGAAGAGCTATCTGGCCCTTTCTACATGGAGGTAACTGGGTGTGAAATCAGGTGAAAAGAAAAAAAGGCTTTTTGCCTTGAACTTAAACACCTCTGCCTGCTTCTCCCTGGGAAGCAGGCTCCAAGCAGTTCATTAGCATTTTCACTGTTCACCTACTATTGGTATGCAAAAACCAGCTACCAGCTTCTCTCAGCTCTCTTCCCCTCTTTCAGACCTAAAAATGAAAAACTTGAAAACACAGTTTAAACTTTAGACTAGTTTGCCTCAATTTACCCTCTTTTAGACTTCCGTGGGTTCTTTCCACCATCCCCAGTCTTCTCACCAAAATCCCAAGCCGAAGCAAGACTCTCAGAGTGCAGACTAGTTTATTTCTAACAAAGTGATTTCCTAATTACTACAAGAGAAACATGTAAGTACAAGAGAACATGTACATGTAGTACATGTAACTACAAGAGAAACATGTAAGTAAAACTCGGATTACTTTAACATTGTCTGAAACTTTTCTCAACATTGTCCAAAGTCCTTTCCCAGATTGCCTAAAAATCCTCAGTCTCTCAGTCCTGGTCATCTCACCAACATCTCACCAACAACGTCAGTCAGAGTTCATCTCCAGATGCTCGAATACATCTTCCTTTGGCGTGCTCTTTCTCTTCCATGCTGTCTTCTCCTTGTTGTCCTCCTCTAGGTAGTAGAAGAAACTCCATAGTACCGGAACCAGCAAAGTTCACTTTCTTTTCAGTTCTGACTTTTGCAAGGCCTCTCCCAGACTCAAGTTAAACTCAGCAAGACAAACTCCAACACGGAATCAAATCCAAACTCCTTAGCTTCCTTTAACAGACACACTCCTAACCTGGGCCAGTCAAAGGCTGCAGGCCCCAGGCCTTGGCCACATGGCCAAGCTCACATGACTCACATCTTCTTTCTGCAAAGTCCCTGATCATCTCACAAAATGGCCAATCTGCATCCCAAATCAGAATTCTAACTGAATCCCTTTCTTTGTTTCAAACCTCTTTATATATCCTTATTTCCAGCCAAGAGAACTCCTGAGTTAGGAAACCCTGTCAGGCCTGTATGTTAATTAAAATCCTACCCACCTCTTAGTAACATTAACTATTCTAAAGCAAGAAACAATGGCATGGGGGGGGAGGGGTTAGGCGCCCCCTATCAGGTGTAAAGAGATTTCACTAGAAGCTGAAGATATACAGATAATTGCTGACCATGTAATTCTTTCCTGTTTTGGTTTCCTTCCCCTTTAAGAATGTTTCGAAGTCTCTGAGCCATCCCACTGTCACCTTCCTCTTTTTCATCCTTTGGTATCCTTTCTGTGCCATTTGGAAACTCCTAAAGCTGTGCCTTTTGGTTGATGAAGCACCAACTTCATCTGGGGAGGCTGCAATATGCCCAACTTCTTCAGATTGCTTTCGCACCTCCAAAAAGCCCTGTTAAAATATAAATGTGGATTTTGAGCGTTTGATCAAACTGCTCTATCGGGCTATTTTGATGAACTCAAACCTGTGGAAACCTTTCTCAAAACTTGAGCCTCCCTTTCCTAGGGGCAGTAGGGAGCTGGGGGCTCATGAGATACAGGAAGAACAGCTTTCTGCCTAGCTTCTGTGATGATGGAGAAGTCTTTCTTTGGATTTTGAGTGTTCCTTCCTCAAGGAGAGGGCTCCAGAAAATTGGAGAAATAATATCCTAATGTGTTTGCATTGTAGAAAGAACAAAAGGTTTGCTCAGTGTCTGGCCCCACCCACTCAAGTCACACATACCTGAGTCTGGTTCACACCAGCTGCAGCCACCTGGTGATTGAGAGGGGCCCCTTGTCAGGCATCAAGTTCAAGGACTCCAGGAAGTTTAGATTCCCTGAATGGGAGTGAAGGAAAGGAAGAAGTCCCAGTGTGGGTTGCCTGGCTGTCATTGTTAGTAGGGATTGCTCATCTGGGGGCTGCCATGTTCTCACACCCAACAAGCCCTCATGTTCTGCTCTCTGGGAACTAGAAAAGCTCCGTTGCTCTTTGGATATTCCAGTTCTATATTATTGGTTCTCCCCCACGCTGGGAAAAAAAAATTTTTTAGAGGGGTAATAAATTGTTTGGGGATTGCCAAAAATAAGGACATTCAGAAACCTTCCCCAAACACTGAATACATCTATGGTCACTGTTTATTAGTAGAGATGATATTGCTATTAAAAAAAATAGAAGGGCCAGAAGGTCATAAATCTCAGGATAACAGAGTTTTTAATATATAATAAACATTTAGAAAAACTTTTCAAACATGTCATTATTTTTCTCTCATTTTCCCAGGGAATGAGAAAAACAGTTACAAATCAGAGCAGAAAATCAGATATCTGTGTTCAAATCTGACTCTGATGTTATTTAGGTCCCTTGGTCTGAAAGGACATGTCTTTTTGTCTCATGGGTCATTAGAGTACTTAAACACTCCTGGGTTCTACGTTCTCTGAGCTATTTCTCTGATTATAACGTGAAAAATAGAGATCTATTTCATCTCTACCACACATCCTAAGTTATGTTTCATAACAAATTTTGTTTCATCAGTTTCCCTACTTTTAACCCAGCTAACTATCTCTTCTTAGGATTCGTGAAGGCTTGTCATATCCTACAAAGCCCAGTAATTTTCCCACTAGTCTGGGAGTTTCCCAGGATTTTCTGCCAAAGATTATTTTGGCAACTTTTTTTAGCTTTCCATCATCAGTATTATCACAACAAAAAATATTTCTTAGGTTAACAAGGAAAATATTGAATAAAGACAATAAGGACGTGATTGTAAAATGGGTAAAAGTTCAGACTGTATATAAAACTGCTGTCCTCACATCAGACACACATCAGAGAGCAGGGATGGGGAGGGTGGTGGTTATGACAACCACTTTGAGTGCTACGTGTAGATATCAATGGTAGAGGGAGGCTGGCATCTCCTTTCTTATCAATGAAGAAAGTGCCATAGACAGTCTGGATGAAGGAAATAAGTAGGGGGAGGACAAGAGAATAGATTTTATAAGATGGGATGTCAAAACACAGTCACCATTAGGCTGGGGCTCTCAGCTGGGTGGCCATGTTGCCCACCAGGTGACATTTAGTGATATCTGGAATATTTTTGGTTGTCATACCTAGAGGTCAGAGATGCTAATATCCTACAACATGGAGCTGCCCCACTATGCCTGGGCAGCCCCATCTCCCAAGTAGAATTCCCCAGCCCCAAATGCTAGCAGTGTTGAAACTTCAGAAGCTTATGTTAAGTCCAACTTGGGAGCAAGAATGAGATTGAGAGTCGGAGGTGATTTAACCTAGGTGTGGAAAACAAGGGTGATGATAATGTTGAGACATAAAAGAGGAGAGGAAAGAGAGATGATCTTTGCTGGAGTCTGTGGACTCTCTGTCCTTTCGGGACTCTGGAGTCAGGACTAGGGATACGTATGACTAAGTAACCACGGCTTTCCTCCTCTGTCTGCACAGAAAATGACTGGGTGAAGACTGTCCAGACTGCTTTGAAGGAGAAGGAACAAGTGTGAGTGTGCGAGGTGCTGTCATCAGCACAAAGGTGAGAAGGCAACTCAGGTTTGTTCCATCGACATGTTGACATCTCGGTCCTGCCCCTTCCTAGTCCTGCCACTGAACAAGTGTCTGTTAAGAGAGGACCACTTTGCTAGTCCCTGGGCTTCATTCATAAACATTCCTCACCTTAGCTCCTCTAGCTCTTAAATAATCAGGGTAGCAAGATGATGTCAAGGGGTTAAGAACTGTGGGCTTCTGGGGGTCTTGTCATACCCTAAAATCTCACCATGATACCATGCTTTCTTTAACCAGTATTTTTACTGGACACCCACAAAATGCTGGTAGGACAGGACTGGAAGCAGAACAGACATAGTTCCCCCTCCCCCCCCTCTTCACGGCACTTAGCATCTTGCAGGGGAAACAGTATTTAAACAAAGGAGCACGCCAATGTCATAAAATCATAGCTAACATCAAGTGCGGAGGAAGTACGCACAATGAAGAAGGTGCACCTGCTAGCCATGAGGGAGCTGGGAAACTCCCAGTGAAAGGAGGGTCAGGAAGGGTTTTTAGAGGCTTTGCAGTAGAAAGGTTGTAAGTTTTGACTCATGATTTTAGGTTCAAAGAAGGTTGTATATCCGGGTCCTCTGAGAAAACTATGGGAAGCTGTTATGTCTCCCCTTAAACTCCTTTCTACTCAACTTCCCCATGTCTCTCCTTAAACTCCTTTCTACTCAACTTCCCCATTTCAAATAATGCCAACTCACCCTTCCAGTATTCAGGATCTACCTTTACCTCTTGCTTTTCTCACATCTCACAACTAGTCTAGCTATACACCTACTGCTTCCATTCTTGGATCAGTTCTTAACACTGTGAGCCCTGCAAGAGCCCCCAGCATGACAGATTGGACTGGGGTTACTCAATCTTATTCTCTTGTGTCTTCACCACTATGGTTTATTCTTAAAATAGTAGCCGGTCTAATTCTTTGAACAGTTATGTCATGTCCTACTCCCTTCGTCAAAATTCTCAATGACTTCCCATTACTCTCAAGAGTAAAAGTCAAAGTGAAAGAGCAAGTGCTCGCAAGCCACTGGCCATCTCCTTCCCTGCAATTCCTCTCCCACTCACTTCCTCTTAGTTCCCACCTCCCCTCACATCCACGTACACTGATCTCCCCCATTACTCCAGGAATATGACTGCCTCAGGGTCTTTCACAAAGCTGTTGGCTCTCCCTGCCTAGAAAACCCACATGGCCAACTTCCCTACTAACTGCAAGTTTCTTTTCAGATGTCAGCTCTTCCACAGTCATACCCTGACCACCCACTGAAAATGACAACTCCTCCACAATATCCCCCATGCCTACCCCCTGCACCCTTGTCTTTATATAGTCACTTGTAACTTTTCCCTGATATATACATGTTCTATATAGTTCATATTTGGTTAAAATATGTATTTTTTACTTTAGGACTTCATTCTTGAGTTTCCCCCATTAGAATGTGTTCTCTGGGATCAGAGGTTTAAGTGGCCTGGTACACCCCGGTACTGAGAAGAGCACTGGACACACATATCAAGGACTTGTCTTGAAATATGTGCACCATGCACCTTTGTACATTGCTGCTGAGTGGTGGCAGTTAATATTTTAAATGACTCTTACAATTATATAATGACTAACAATTATAGAACATTGCATGTTGTTTGTGCATACGTGACCATTCAGTGTGAACATCTTAGATAATTTTCTTAATTCTATTTCTCCCTCCTTCCTTCCTTCCTTCCTTCCTTCCTTCCTTCCTTCCTTCCTTCCTTCCTTCCTTCCTTCCTTCCTTCCTTCCTTCCTTCCTTCCTTCCTTCCTTCCTCCCACTCTCTTTCCCACCCTCCCTTCTTTCTTTCCTTCTTTGAGCAGGCACCCTTTAAGGATGGAAGCACCTAGGCCTTCTTAATGGTTTCCCTCCCCATGTTCCCAGTACTGCAGCATTCAGAATCAGCAAGTTTCCATAAAGCTACCCTGTTCTGTTGTAAACCTGCCCTTTACACACAACATAGAGCAATCTCAGAAGCCCCGTGAAGCAATCGCAGACTAAAGAATCTAAAGAATGGGAACAGTGTGTTCTTTGAAATCCTTCTCACAGGAGTAGACAGTCCATTCCTTCCCTCAAACCATCCTGAAGGGGAAGTATGTCGGCTCCGGCAGCAATGAGACGTGTGGGAATTCCCCCTTCCCTTGAATCTACTTTACAGAGGAGCTTCCTGAGCGTAAAATATGGGTCATTCTGATCCACTGTTGCTTTAACTCGAAGGCAAGGATGCCTGGATAACGAGATATTGAAGAATAAGGCAAACACATTTCAGTTATTCCTGAAACAAGGTTTTTATAAAAATAAGTGATATTAAATATTGCCAACAAGGAAACTGCCGTTTGACAGCATGACCAATAGGTGGCAGCACGCGATTCAGCTTTCTTCAACACCAGTTAGCGGATTCAAGCCTACTTTCCCCAGAGAAGAGCCATTGAAAATTCGGCTTGATTCTTTCACTCTTATGAATCTATCATCTAACAGCAACGAGAAGTGTGAAATAAAATCTAGGCGCTACATTAAGTTTACTAGTGACAAACTACAATCACCAAGTCAGCCGAGTCACTTGCTAATCTACGAATCAAATTCTCTCTCTCTCTTTTTCTACCTACTTACCTACCTATCTACCTACTTTCTATCTATCTATCTATCTATCTATCTATCTATCTATCTATCTATCTATCTATCTATCTATCTATCTATCTATCTATCTATCTATCTATCTATCTATCTATCTATCTATCTATCTATCTATCTATCTATCTATCTATCTATCTATCTATCTATCTATCTATCTATCTATCTATCTATCTATCTATCTATCTATCT